>VZTO01005957.1:15077-74775 GCA_013400615.1 Syrrhaptes paradoxus | reverse complement strand
TTTTTTTTTTTTTTTTAATTCTGCTCCATCACTCACGAAGGACCACATTGTCAGCAAATGCGTACAGCTTCATATATTTTTCAAGATACGCTTGCTACCTGTGTGATAAGCCTCATTGTATGCCCCATATTAGGCCCTTGTCCAGTCTGGACGTTATTTGCTCCCGGGCCCGGGATTATCTTGGAGCAGGCACTTCTGCGACGCGCTGATTTGGTGATTATTGTTGACATTTTTCTCCATGGAAAAAGAAGAAACTTCCTTGTGACTGCATTTTGCTGTTCCAGTCGCATGCACCGCGCAGCATCTTTACTGTCTCCTGATACCCTTTCTGAGGTTAATCTATTGTAAAATTAGATTGTAAAAACGGACACAGTTTCCACATTTACATGCCAGCACTGAAGGACTCGTGGAATAATTCAGATACTGTACAATTCCTTCTGCAGAAATCACTGCAAAATTCATTTGTAAGTGACATGTAAACCATGCAAATTAGCATGGATTCTTCCTCAGTTCAATTCGTCTTTCAGAGGCTGTTACCCTTCCCCATCTGATTGCCTTAAGAACAGAAATTGTCTTCTCTTGATGGTGAAACTGCTTTAATCCCCTTTTCCAGAGGTCAACTAATCTCCAGTCTTAAGTGCAATAGATGCAAATACAGTTCTCTTGCAATGTTCCTTCTAATTTAATTCTCTCCTAAGCTTTCATGTATAAACCTAGTAATGGATCAAGTTTGGAAGGGGTCAAAAGGTTTCTGTTCCAGTAAAATTTAAATTGACGTTGCATACTGATAATGGTTTGCTCTACTTTACTATAAACACCAGCTACTACTCTGTTGGCATATCATTTTGTGCACCAACACAGCGATTCCAAACAGCTGCAAGATGATGTTCTTTGTTTTGTTGCAAAAGTTGGTGCCTGCAACCTGTGACACAAGAGAGGCAAAAATGCAGCGGTTTGAATTCACAGTTGTTATGCAGCATCTTTGGCCTACTTCTTCCATTCCATCATCCCTAATTGTAGTTATAAAGCAAAAAAAAAAAAATGTAGATTGCACACAAATCTAAAATTAATAATTAATTACCTGCCCATTGGTGAGACCTAAATAAAGGCCAAAACATGATTTTTTTTATTACTTGGAAAAAGGTTCAGTATTAACCAGCTGTATGTAGTTGCTTCTTTTTTGGTCTTTGGTGTAGAACCTCCCATCTTCAAAAGCAAGTGAATAAGTCCAGCATCCAGCTGACTGCAGGCAGGAGAATAGCAAGCACATTGTGAAGTATTGACAACAGCATTTTCGTAGGTGTAACACACCCGTGATGTCCTACCGAGCTGGATCACGCTTTCTTGTTACATTGGAAAAAGGGCCGGTGTTATCAGCCAGGGACACTTACAGGGTTTGATTGAAAAATTTGCTGCTCTTGTGGATTACCTTGTCCTTTTGTGCAGGACTGGCAGAGTGTTAGGACCGGGTCTTGACAGGCTCCAGAACATGTCCACACCGATGGACGGCGAGCGGGGAGCCGGGGCGTTGTTAGACAGCAGCCCACAGCTGCATGGAGCAGAACGCCTGGATTTTGTTGGATGGCACTTCTTCCACCTCGAACACAGCCTTTCCTATAACTGCTCTGTATGATTTGATGATGTACTAAAAGTGCTGCGTGATCGTTAATAGAGCACATGGAGGGGCCCAGCAATAAAGATGGAGTTATTGATTAGCTCGTCTTTGCAAACAAAAGGTTGTACAGAGCTTATAGCTTTATGTAAGGAACTTAAAATATTTTTTGTTCTAACCTTGTTAGAGTTTCTGGACTGCCTTTTTTCTGCAGTGAGACATGGGAAATGTGTTGATGTTGCAGCTGTACTGGTTCCCAGTTGTGCTGGTGGGTTGGCCACACTCCCTGGGAAAACCTAATGAGCATTTTTGAAACAAAACACTGTGCGGGGTATCAGATTCTAGCACATGAATTACACTTTGTGTGTGTGTTTTTCACTGAAGCAGATAAGGGTGGAAGATAAACAAGGTATTACATACTTGAGGGGTATCTTAATTTTCAGGTGACCCAAGAACGAGGGCAGTGGTGGGGAGGGAAGGACCACGATGTTCTTGTCCCGCTCTGCCCTCCCAGGTGTGCTCCCACTGGGTTGGAGTGGGGGCTTGCTGGAGCAAGGACTGCGTGGTTCTGCGCTTTGTTCCCCAGCTGCCGGAGGTAAATGACTGGGAAACTTCAGTGAGCATCTTTCATAGGTTTGCAAAAAGGAAAACAAAACAAAATGAAAAAAACCCCAAACAAATCAAAACAAACAAGCAAATAAAAACCAAAAAAAGAAAAAGGGGGGGAGGGGGGAAAGAGAAAGATAGGAATGGTCCAAACGTGCCCTGCCAGCCTGAAACAGCTTGCCACAGGTTTGAAATCCATTTCCCACAATGGTAAGAATTAAAAAGCCACAAAAGCCGACCTGTACATTTGTGCTGTATGAGGATTGCTGATACACAGCAGAGCTGTCATTTTAGGAGGAAATCATCCATCATCTGCCTGCTAGTCCCCAATAATCACCTTCTATTACAGTCAGATTGAATCTTCAATCGGTGGCGTAATGCCAGTTTTTCCACAGTTCTCAGTTTCCTGTTCTTTACAGAGGTATTCAAAATAATTTGCCATTCAACTCTACAAATGTAGCACTTGCGGAGAACATTATTATTGCTAGCGTGTTGCTTCTAAAGCAAATCTGTGCCGAAGCATAATTTGTTGAATTAATCACTGGTCAAGCATTTACATTCCTCCCCCCCCGCCCCGTTACGATTTTGTAATTGTTGTTGTTGTTGTTGTTGTTGTGTTTCGTACACACTGATGCAATGTACGATTTGAAAAAGATGTTGAGCAATGACCCTATTGCTAACGATAAAAGCAATGACCTGAGTAGAAAGACTCCATCAAGCAGAAAGCTAAGGGTGCCAGCGCAAGGGAAGCTCACGGAGATAAAATGTATAGTGAAAATGGCAAATGTTAAGACAGAGTTTAGGGTTTTGTGGTGTCTCCCTCTCTCCTAATTGTTGCTGTATGGGAACAGAGGAGGCAACAAGGATGTCCAACTTGAGAAAACCTCAAAGATTCCTGAGCAGACAAGATATAATGGGGAGTATTTTGGGGGTTCTGAGGGACCAGCAAAACTTACTTATCTTTTAAATCCTTTAAATGTATGTGAATTTTCATGTCTCTTCTTCCCCTTCTCCCTAGTGTGAATTAAGATGCAGACTTGTACCAAATTGAATCTCTGCCTATCTTTTGCGGTGCTTGTGATTGCTTTTGCTTTTCATATGTCATTTTAGTCTTCACCAAATAGATTTCTTTTAGCTTTTTTGCACAAAATTGAAGTACTGTATTAAAACAGAAGCCTTTAGGGCATACCATTGGTTTTTTCCTTTTGGAAAATAAATAATAGTAAAATTTAATTACTGTACCTACTACTTAAGTAAAGTTTTGGTTCCTCTATCTGAAGTCCAATTTCCTACTTTGTGGTTAAAGCTCCAGTATGTTTTGAGGGCAGTGTACTGTTACACGCCTGAATTCAGCAAAGGAAAATAGGAAATAATTCACTCTGGCTTGAAAAGGGTGGGGATTTCTTTGTTTCTTTTTATATTTATTCAGGAAAAGCTGACAATCGTCCCACATTAATGAACAACACCATCAATCAAAGTGCTGACAATGAGCGGAAAAGCGAGGTAGATGTCAGACTGACGGCATATTGCTTTTTTCAGCTAGGCCAGGGCTGTTTATAGCACTTTTCACTGGCAAAACTCTGGCTGCAGCTCGACAGGAATAGAAAGCAGTATCAGAAATTGCGTGTGGAAGGTTGCTCCTGTGCTTTGTAATTTGAAATTAGCATTGAAATCTAGTTGCTACCACATTGTTTTCATGGGTTTGCTTTGCAAGTGGATAGGGTTTTTCCCATCTCCTGGTGACAAGATGCTGAACCTTGCATCAATAGTCAAGAGACAGCTCAAGCAAGGGCGGCAGCACCTTGTGAATAGAGCAGAGATGAAAACATAAGGTGGATTATGATCCAGTCTCTCTCTTGTGTCCCCTGCTCTGTGAAGGCAGAAAATCCTCTCTGTGGGCACCTTTTTATTGCCTTTCTTTTCTTTCTGGGCCCCTTGCTTGCAGCAAGGAGAGGTTGGCAGGTTCCCTCTCCAGCTGACCGGCTGTGTGCCTGGGACAGGGCTGCTGGTACCGAGGTTTTCTGTCCCGCTTTGCTGCGTGAGGAGGGTGATGGGCCACCCCATTTACAGAGGATGGAGGGATGTGAATGCCCAAAACTGAGGGGCTAGATGTTGTGGTACTGGACTGCAGTCGAAATAAAAGCTGTGACACAACAAAAAAGGGGTATTTTGTCCACTGCCCAACTTAACCACTCATCTTCACCATCACTTGCTCTTTCTGGAAGATGTGGGTTACTTCCATCACCTCTTAAAATAATCACCTAAATGCCTATCACAGAAGTTTCCCTCTCTTATTCAGGTTCTGGAGTTTGAAACACCCGTATCCATTCCCCCTCTCCTCCCTCCCAGCTGAACCGATGCCAGCTTTTGCTTAAACACTTGGCCTGACACTGCGCTGCAGAACTCCTCCGTAGCTGCTGGGACTGTGTTACTCTCTGCAGCAGTGGCACAGGGCAGTGAATCAAGCACCATTTCTTTAAAACCTTTACAGAAACGACTGTGTTATTGGAAATCGCTTGAGTCATTGCCCCGCTGCACGACCTTGGGCAAGTCATTTCCCCTCTCCATGCCGCCGTTTCAGCCCTCGCCCTGCATCTGTCTGGTCACTATAAACTGTAAGACCATCAGGGCAGGGCTCTATCTCTCACAGACATGCACACAAGCATGAACACAAGACAAAACAGAGACTTCTGGCTCAAAAAATGGGGGAGGGAGCGGTGAGTACAAAACCCAGGAATGTTTTGGTCATTTCTGCTTTGAGAATTTAATAAGAGAACAGTTTTTCCTACTTGTCTGCCTATGTGTGGGAAAACTTTTATTTAAATTTTTCATATTTGAAACATCTGAGAGTTTTGAGTTTCCCTTAATTGTCTCTTTCCCACCCTCACTCAGCACAGAGAAAGAGGAGGAAAATGGAGAAAAATGATTAAACTGAAAAATAATGTTGGAGGGCGTCAGAACTTAATGTTTCCTTTTAATGCTTTGGAACTTTCCAAAGATGAGGAAGTCATGAAAGGTTGGAGCAGCNCGGCTCGAGTCTGAAAGAGGGGTTGCTGCACAGACTATGGCACAGAGCAGATTTATGTAAAACCAGAAAGGGCTGGTTCTGTGTTAGGAAGAGCCTTGGGCTGCTCCTGTGGGTCAGCCCCAAAAATCAGCCTGGCATAACCCCCTCTGGCTCTGGCAGGAGCTGGGGTTCATCCCCCTCCTCTGCCGCTGACGTCCTGCTGGGTCCTGGGCAAGTCCATTTATACTCCTCCCCGGTGATGTGAAGGTGTTGCAGTTCCCCAGGGTGGGATTATAGTCTGGGGACATTAGGGACGGCTGGTTGTACAGGATCTGCAGGAATGGAGACCTGGAAAGGCGCTGGCCAGAACAGCCTGTGATCCATCTCAAACAGACAGGAACAATGTGAAGAAGCCAAAGATGTCCAGTAAACTTGTAGTATATACTTGTCCCTTTTAATCCCGTTTTCATTCCTATAAATAATCAGTATTTACGCAGCCTTCTCCCCCTTTCATGCCTACGCTGCAGTTGTGCTCACATCTGGGACAAACCCTGTGCCAGTTCGAGGGTCTCTGTTCAATTCAGCAGCCCCCAACGGCCCACGGGAGAGGGTCTGAATCAGTGAATATTGTTCGTGAGAGAGCAGGAGGGACTCTCAGCAGGTTACAGTGTGCAGAGTGCTCTGTGGGAGACGTGGTACACCAGCATCCAGGCTCTGGCCTTTTTTTGATGTCACTGGAATGCATTTCCCACCACACAGCCTCTGCTGGTCGCTTGTAACCTTCCAGCAGCAGCAGGCGTGATTCAGGGGAGGAGCCGTGCAAAGCTGCGTGGTGTTTGGCTTTCCTGAGACATAGAACTTTATTTTTAAAGGGAACTACCTTAGAACAGCATTGCAGATCACCTTCTGGAGCCTTGCCTTTCTTTCTTCTGAGACACACCGTTCTTCTTCACCAGGGCCAGTTGCAGTTACCAGTTAACAGGGTGTAGAAAGGGTAATAGTGCCGGAGGATGAATGTACAAAAAAGGCATCTTGTACTATGCACAACTCATAGTGGGGTGGAAGTGGGTGGAAATACTGACTGTGTTGAGCTCAGGGAAACAGCCGCCCTCACATCTCCTTCATCATCTGAAACAAATGAAAACCGGGCTGATAAAATTCATGATGCTATTCCCAGCTGTTTCGTTTAAAGGAAAGTTTCCTTACGTGCAAAGTAACTGAAAACTAGAGATGTAATTGCTACAAAATGTAACAGTATCTAGCGAAAATTACAGCTACTCGATGAAATATATATTTTCTCAGCATCAGCATAAAAGAAAGAACATTCTCATCCAGAAATGGTATGTAAATAAATAAACTCTAATTGGTTTGACAATACCCCTTTTCCTGGCAGTGCCAAGAATCCTAGCATTGTAATTACACAGTTCTGGGCAGACATGTGGTTTCCATTAAGAAAGACTTGTGATTGACTGAGTTCATGAGGCATGTCAGAAAAAACACATCAATGTCTTTATAAAATGAAAAAATAGATCCAAATTTACTTCCAACTTCATGAGAAATGTGCATTTGTAAATACTCTGAGCACAGTACAAAAAAAAATAGAAGTAAGACAAGTTGCTATCAGGAAAATTTGCCAAATTCATGTTAGAATATAAACTTAGTCAACTAAATACACCTACTTCTATTTTTTTATAAGGAGAAGTTCTTGCATTTTTGGTGAGCACTTAAAGTTTTCCTAACCTTTTTTCCCCAGTTGTTTCTGTTCAGCAGTGTAGTAATTGAAAATGTTTCCAACGAAAATGAAAACGATATTCAAAGTCTACCACATTTTGTTTTACCTACATCATGCAAGAGCACTTAGAGCTAAGACACAAGCTTTAAGAGCAAAAACGGCACACAGTTTTTTGCTGTGAGGAAGGAAAACTGGCTCGTTAAGTAAGGGAAAATTTTATCTAAGAGTATTTTAAACTAAAATTCTAATGACTTGTTTTAATCACTTAAAGTGACTAAAATGTTGGATAGTTTATTTTCTGTCTTAGCATAAATACTTTTAAAATGACAAATATTTTAGGATGCTGCCAAATACTGTCATCTCTTGGCAACCTTAACATTTTATGCTAGATGTATTTTTCTTGACAACAAAACAATTCTGCCTGTTTCTTCTTTTCCCCCTTTTGAAAGGCAGCAGTGGCAAATACAGGGTGTTTTTTAAATGGATTGTATCTGTGATGAATTCTCTATATAAATACACATTTAAAATCTACTGACTTTTAAAAGAAAAACTTTTGGGGTCACTGACTGTGCCCTTTTACAATTGTGCTAAATAACAAGATTTCTTTCTTGACCCCTCCCAATATAAAATGAAAAAAGAATCTTAATTTTGTGACAAGAAACATTGCTTTTGCGGATAGGTCACTGCTGAGTGAATCCAACGGTCCTGCCTGTGACTCACCGCCCTGCCACAGGCTCTTGGCATGGATGTGGCCAAGTCATTTAATCCGTTTTGTGCCTCCACCTCATTGTTGTGAGGTTAAAATCCACTAATCCCTCGCTTGCATGGCACAGCGCGGAGGATCAGAGAAGTACCTAGAGAGATAGATACACCAAATCTAGCACAGGATTTAAATTGTGCAGTGTGTCCACAAGGTGTTTTAATAATTTTAAACTTTTAAAAAAATACTTTTAAACTTCAAATAAGTTTTAAACTACTAAGAATGTTGAATTGGCAGCAAGGACTATTCTGTTCACGTAACTCTAGACAATGGTAACAAGGAAAAAATATAGGTATGGTCTAAGCTGTTAGAATGTTACAGGAATAGGAGCTGCGCCATATACACACAAGTTACTTAAATGCTTAGAAAAATTTAGAAGACCAGGCTGTAGGAAGTTTATAAATTTCATGGGGCAAATTACTTGTAGGAAACCAGGTGCAAATATTTTGGCTCAGGAAGAAGTGCACCCTGTCCCTTTGGAACTTAGTCAGTATGTCAATGGGCTCCTTCAGCTTATTTCTGGCTCCCTAGAGTTCACTTGGAAGGGTGATTTATTTAGGTCATTCTCAGTTGTCACTCCAAAAAGCCTACAGGCTGGACAGAAGGGCTTGTCTGATGCCTTTTGAACAGCCAGTCCATGCTATTAAATTTGCTCACAGCAGAGAACCCTCTCTTGCAGAATTGGCTTTTTCTATGTATTTTAAGGAACAGTGGGAACCACAATCTCAGTTTTTAAGTGGATCCTCAACAACAAACTTCTCAGGAAGGAGAAATTATGGACTTTCCTCAAATAATTGTGCAACATAGAAATGTGTGTTCACTTGTTGGCTGTAACCGTTGTGTGCATGCTATACTGATAACTGCTGTTGTAAGTAAGCTTTTAGGTAGTGCTCTTAGAGAAACGATGGTTTGCAGGGGATGTACGCAGGTTTTGGAGATCCACAGTTGAATTTCTAATCCTGAATTTATAAATCATGGCAGTGTGCACAGAATACCTAAATGCATCTGCAGTATATCCCATTGACCTAAGAGTCACTGAAGGAGTATCTCTACTCACTTTGTTCCTTGGAACAGGCTCTGAGTGTTTTAAAGTGTGTGGTCAACATGAAAGTAGCTTGGAAAAATCCCCATCTTCACTTTGCCAGATGCGCTCTCTCAAAGGGGAATAATAGCACTGTGAGGGCCTGGAGGAGATGGGGAGGTTTTGAGCACCCACCGATTGCAGAACCATTCTCTTCATCTGAATGTGTGAGCAGTTTCTGGAGCCATTGCATGTTTTATTAAAAATGCTTTTTATAGAAGGAATATTTCGTTCATAGTTTCTGATAGTACAGTTTCATTATGCTGTGCCTTTCTGCTCTGTATATAGCAATAGTATTACTGATCAGCCCTATTAGCAAGGTTTCAAAAGAACAATTGTGTCTCTGTTAAACCTTGGTACAGCAGTTAAAAATAAAACTTCCAGACTGATTACAAAATCTGCACCGTACTGATGGCAAGAGCAATCCTTTGCTGGAGTGTCTGCCCTTTTACATTTTGCTGTGAGTCTGGTGTCTTGGGTTCAGAGTCAGAAGGACGTAAGGACATTGGACTCTGCTGAGGTAGCCTGCGGTCTTGAGGGGTAGTCCAGAAAGATTAAAGCAATTTTTTTTAAAAAAAGCCCAGTTCAGTATAAATGGTTCTGGGATGGAAGGACTGGTTTAATCCTCCATTTTTCTAGCTTCAATGCCAACCCTTGCCCACTGAGATTTGGTGTCTGGGGCTGATGACAAGCACAACTGACCACGGTGGTCTAGCAAGCACGCCACGCAGAAATGACCCCATTGAGGACAATGGGGGTGTGAGAAGAAGGAAGGAGACTTTTTGCCGAAACTCCCACGCAGGCTGCCTGCTTAGTGCTCTTATCATTCATTATTAGTTGCTCACGAGGCTTTGCAGCTTCTCTTTATCGTGCAACAGAGGGGTTTTTTTTTGGTGAATATAAGGTTTGTGTTTTGGTTGGTTTGGGAAGTGTCATCAAAGAAAGAGATGAAATCTGTCATATTAGTGTCTGTCTGTTGGGCATGCTGGAGGTGATACAACAAGGTCCCACTTGTTAATGAGGGGGTAGATAGTGCTGTAGAACTATCATGACATCAGCCATGTAAAAATATTTGGGAATCTACTTACCATTAATCAGCGCTGTAGGAGTCTCTGTGCCTGGGAAAAGTGGGGCTTTGGTTTGGAAATCTAGCTTCGAGCATCTGTTCTGTGTTCAGGAAATTTGTGACAAAGTGGACATGTTGGTGGCAATGGCAGAGACAGAGCCTTTTCCTTCTCCTTGCCTTGTCCATGATAATGGCCCCAAAGCTCTGGTGACATGACAGAGGTGACAGAGGCAGAGGAAAGGGCAATTGCCAGTGTGAAATCCGTGCATGAAATGGGGGATAACTCAATTACCGGCAAGAACACAGCAATCCTCACTTTTATTATAAGCTTCAGAAGGCCCTGGGGGGACCTGGCCACCTCAGAGGAGCTGCTGTGAGCAGCAGTGCATCCCCTGGGAGCTCCTCCACATAAAACTGTTTGGAGCAGCGTTGAGCTGTGATCCAGGATTTCCACCCTGAAGAGCTGTGGGGGGTGGTTTCTGATGCCAGACAGCTGTGTGGCTGCTGACCCAGCTGCACGGCATTTGGGGAGAGGAAATTCAGGAGTCAGTACCACAGGGGCAGGCTTTTAGTAGCTTCAGATGTTTGGGGTTGAGTTTCTCAACACATCTTCCAGTGATGCTTTACCAGGCAGCTACACCTCCTCTGCAGAGGTGATTGATGTTGCTAGTCTGTCTGTTCACAGCTCCAGAGACGAGGGCTAAGATGCTGAACACCGTGTTAGTGAGTAACCTAATGCCAGATTCATAAAAATACAAGGACCTTAGATGCTCTGTAAGACTCTGCTTTTTCCATTGCTTTGAAAGGAATATTAAGCATCTAAACTGAAGTTTAGGTATCAAAATAGCTTCATGGATCTTGGACTGAAGCAAGTCACTTAGGTGGTTTTGAATATGATATATATAATATATCACTTTGCTTCTTGTTTAAATATTTATGGGGAAGACTCAGGGTGAGGCGAGGGGGTGATAAGGCTGGCTGTAAAGTGAGAGAGGACATCGGGCTCGCTCTGATGTCATTGGAGATGAGTCACTTCTCCACATTAAGAGTAATCTTACAGTGGCTTATGGAGCCTCACCAGTTTAGAAAGAGCACTGAAAATATTTTTAAAGCCCTTAAAGTGCCTTAAAGTTCAGGAGACAGCTTTTTTTTTGCTTGTCTTCTGTTGGTTACTATTTGTCAGGGAACGGGACACTAGAGGTTTTCACTTGTTGGTTGTACCACCAGAAAACCCCCTTCCCCTATACCTGACATCCTCTAGAACAGGAGGATTAAGGGAGTTTAAGCTGTAGGAAATGTTTCTTTTGAGGCAGATAAGAAACCTCCCAGATTAATAAGAAAAAAACCCCATATTTGTCCGATCTGAGATTTCTCCCCATAGATTCTCCCCTGTGTGTGCTTCCTTTGGATTATCCAGAGAAGTTAACCTTGCTGGGGAGTCTCAGTCCTCCTACCCATGCACTGTGATCCGTTTTCCTCAGTGGCATGTACCGCTCCATGTTGCTGCATCCACACAGTAATTAAATGTGCCTTGGAAGAGCGCTGAAGATGGGTAGTCTTCAAGCTTAGTGCTTAGTTAGTTTGGCTTTGTCCTGTTGGTCCTCATCACGGCCATCGGTATCACTCACTGCTACTGGAAATGGACACCTGGAGGTCCAGCCTCTGAGTGGCTTGGGTTATAGTGTAAGATAGTTTTAATAGGAATATCCAGTCAACTACACTTTCAGGAAGGCTGATAAATGAATGTACCTTTTTGGAAAATGAATTTATGAGCTCAAAAACTCCTCGTGTTTGTTTTTGTTTTTTTTTTTTTTTTAATCTTTCAATTTCCAGGAAACATAACCAAGTAGGAGACAAAGCTTTTTCAGTGAAAATGCCAAATAGAGTGCTTGTTTCATTTAAATACCTGCCTTGAAAAGCAATAATCTTGCATTTAGAAAAAAATCACAGTGGAGGATAGAGAGTAATGAAAATGCAGCGTCTAGGTCTATCTGTCCCTTCTGAGGGAAAGAAGGGTTATGGAAAACCTTCTAATGAGATTAATATGTTCTAATGCACATTTAATTTTTTTTAATACTTAAGCTATTTCTTCAGGCTACTTTAAAATGTTAAATCAAGATGTGATTGTTTTCTGCCTGTTGGACTTTTCCCTGCAGCTCCAGCCACACCTTCCTGCTGAAATTGTCCCATTTATTGTACTCTGAGCCACATTTTGTAGTAATAATTGCATGCAATATCCCATCCCAAAATACATACATATTTTTTGCATGTTCAGATGTGATATATGGACCTAAAAGCAAATTAACGTGTGTGCCACTGTGGGTCTGTGCGTGCTGTGTACAGTCTGTGATGTTACAGAATAGAAATAATACAGTATTTAAAATGGAAATGGTGATACATTTGCAGGTAGTACGTTGTTATTTTCTGGGGGAGTCTGGGGGCATTGTGATGCCTCTAATGTATGTATGTTCCAATAGTGATGTATGCTGCAGTGATAATCTCCTGTACCAAAACAAGTAATACACATTAGAATACAGAATTCAAAATTTTTATGGTTGTTAGGTAAAGCGATTTTCAAATTAGTTTTTAATGAGTTCTATTATTCTAATACAACACAAAATTTCAAGTTAGAGGTGCTTTTTTAGATTTGCTTTTTTGTTGTTGTTTTAGACAATAGGATACAGTACTACTTCATGGGATAACATTTAATTAAAATATACTAATTTATGTATTTGTTTATTAGTTTTATCCCTAAAGCAGCAAAAAAATCTCTACATAATTTTTATGAAAAATGTAAATGAGGACTTTGGCATCGCTAATAAAGTGGAATTAGCATTCATTTTAAAAATGGGTTGTTTCGCTTTAATAGCATTTACAGCAATAACTTTAAAAGTGCTGCCTTGATTGGGAGCGCAATGAGTTTGCACGAAGGCAGCGGAGGAGTCTTTTCTTTCCTTGGATGAAATTTTGATTCTGTGGTTTTTTTGTCCCATTCAGTTCGGTGGGACCGCTGTGAAGTGACCCTTGGTTTCTCACATCCTGGGCTCGTGCCTGTGGTGTGATGCTGATTTATAACACCAGTGGCTGGGTGGACGTGGCGGTGGGGATCTGGCTTGCTCAGGCTGAAGGTGTCTCTAGCCTTGGCTTTAGCTGAGGCAGGATCAGACTGCTCTGGGAATAACCTTCCGTTTTCCTAATTTCCTTTTTAGCTTTATTAGGTTGTACCTGATGAGTTCTTGTCAAAAAGAAAAGTTTCCTCTTATTACTTTCAGCGTATGAAGAGTTGCAAGGCAAAAGCCCAATCGCTCCTGAGACAGACAAAATTTCCATTGAAGTTTATAGGAATTTTGTCTGGGAAAGAATTTCTAAGATCAGGCCTCAGATTTTTATCCTGTGATCTAATGCATCACCGCAAGACAAGGAGGGTTGCTGGCAATCTGCTAACGAGGCCCTTTGTGTTTGAGTTTCTGTGTTGTTTTAATCATAAGCATTTTTAGAAGATCCTGTACCTCGCTGTAGGCTTGATCCTGGGGGTCGTGGGGGCTGTGCTCCCCAGGGTCAGCTCCAGTAAGCCAAAATCTCCGGCAGTCGGGGTGGCTGGGAGCAGAAAGAGGGTCTGGCTCAGCTTCCCGTGACGAGATCTCGGTGTTTTGTGCTTGTTCAGGAGCATTTGTATGCACATATTAGAAAGAAAAAGCAGCAGCCTCCTCTCCTCTCCCAATTCCTCACCTCTTTATTAATCTCCTTATAAAAATAATAAAATTGAAATGTAGGAAGGCAAAGTTTCAGAAACATTTTGAGAGTGCAATGTCAAGCACTAGTTTCAGTGGCTCAAACACAGAAAAGCTGCAACGGGATGCTCTGGCAGTGGGTGGCACAGGGATGTGGGCAGCGGGAGCACCCCCCTCTCTGTGCCCCCCACTGCTGACTATAGGCTCCCACCAAGACCCCTCCTCAGTGCTGGCCCTGGGGCTCCTTGGCCACCTGCACGTTTGTGTGAAATGTGAAGGGCCATCCTTGATGTTCCATTTAAACCTCCCAAGGGGTTTAGATGTCCCCAGGGGTCCCCATCTCCTTGACCCCACACCTCTTTCCCTGCAGAAAATACTTCCCAAACACACCCGACCCCTTCCCCTCCGCCCCCCCCGTTAAGTATTTGGGTTCACACTCTTCACTCGGCATGTGCCTTTGCAGGCAGCCCGCGCAGCGGCTGTTTGTTAACAGTCTGTTAATAAACACACGGTTTTAGGGGCAAACAGTGAGTTTTGCACGCAGGCTGCTTGGGACAGCGAAGCAGGGTATGGCTCTGCTCTGAGGGGTCAGTGGGGACCTTTGGGGTGGGAGAGGTCTGTGGGTAGCAGATGAGCTGGGAAGCATGAAGAAGGAGCTGTGAAGGGTTTCCCAGCCTGGTGGCAGCACTGCCACCCAGGGATGACAGCATCCCCCAGCCTGAGCATGGGGACACAGGGACGTTCTTTTGTGCAAACCTTTCCCTTACCCTCTTGGGTGAAGTGGAAGTGATGCTGGGTTGCTCCCCATCTGGGGCAACTTGGCAGAAAGTAGCTGTGCTTTTTATTGTTGTTGTTGTTTTCTCTTTCTCCTCCTCTTTTTATTTTTTTTTTGTCAATTATCCACATCACTGAAATGTTTTAATGAGGAAATTCTGGCTGCGGGAAAGTCAGGAGATGAAAAGCAGAGCTGATTTTAAAAATAACGCCCAGTTTTACTGCACGGCCAACTCCCAGTGCATTTTGAGATGAAAGGAAAAGAAAAGCTTCACAGCGTTTAAGCAATAAAAGTACTACAAGGAAAAGCTCTTTCATAGTCGTTGGCTGGCATGATGGGGTGGTGGGTACATGGGAAGAAACGAAACAATTTCTTCAAAGCAGGGTAGGATGTAAAATGTAATACACACAGAATCGATGCTCCCTGGATAGATGTATATACGTGTGACTTCATATTACATATAGTCATAAGCAGACGTAGGGCCTGATTCTTCAGGCATGTTATGCAAATGAGGAACTATTTTATCATGAACAGTTGAAATGATCATAAATTGGACTGATTAAGCACATGGTTAAATCTGAGGAGGATTTAGTTCATGTACTTATTCCTATATTCCTATATAAGCCTATATTCCATCAGTGTAAAAACAAATTACCCTAATGTGACATTAATATCTATTTGCTACCATCTGAGATCTTTTAAAATGGTATTTAATTTCTTAATATTCTGAGACTTTTTTCCTTAAAAATTTCATGTATCATTAAAAAAAAAAAAAGTCTAGTCTAAGTCACAAATGCATCCTTTTTCTCATGTATATTTGATACCAGGCTCCAGTCTAATCTGATAAAGTGCACTTTGCCTGTGGTGTCTTACAATAAGCTGGCTGCATTAGTGCCGGGAAAAATCAATACCGATTTATAATTTACCATTGCAAAAACCTATCACTTTTTATGACCCTCCATCCTGGCTCATTAATATTACATTAAAACACACACACACACCACTGCAACAGGGTGAAATTGTAAGTTTGTCAAGTTTACAGTCATAAAGAAAGCTTTAATTGGTCTTAGTTTGGGAATTCAGCATTAGATTTTGTTTATTTGTGCACTGATTATTTTTTAAAAATCTTCCTTACTTTTGGTGGATTTCCAAAATGTGTCCTGGTAATGCATTGATTTCTCAGCCAACATCTCCTTTGAGTTTTCTTTATTTTTTTTTCCCCCTGCATGAAGACATGGTTTTCAAACAATGCCTATCCCTCTAAAACTTCAGCAAGGTTAGGCAAAGCACTTGGAGGCGTTACTTGGTTGGGATTTGCACTCTTGATTGGAGGTGATAAAATATAACAGGTTCTGTACCCCGGTAACATTAATTTTTCTAATCATGGTTGGATTTTTGTTTGTTTGCTTTTCATTGGAGTCCTAGAAGACTGTTCTGGGGCTAAGTATAAAAAATGAATCAGTGTATGCTATATTGCTTATCTCTTTTATAAAATAAATGCCTTTCTTTCCTGAACTGGCAAGAGCAAAGTGATCAGCTGGATGCTGCTGGCCCAGTCCTGCGGGGTACGAATGGCCCAGTGCAGTTCACAGAGCACCAGCATCTCCAGCTGATTTCAGAGGGCCTAATAATTTCCTCCCTCCAGTGTGCACAGAGGATTACAAGAATTGTGAAACATACAACCAATGGTGAATTCAATTTTTTTCTTACGTATTTTAGAAACAAAGTTAAAAAAAAAAATCAAAACAAACCAAAACAATACTTAACCCCCTGCAAAGTAAATTGAAGCAGTTTCATACTCGTGTTTTTAGACTCCAGAGCTCCTTATATCTAAATTCTTTCCAGATAATGTCAAAAATAATGATGTCAGTGTTTATATTGGCAACAGAAAGGTGTTCTTTATTTATTTCATACTATTCCCAGAGAGTTTCCAGGGATTTTTTTTTTTTTTCTCGTTAATATCACAGAGATTCCATCCTAACAAGATGGTTCGTTTGCTTTCTTCCTGCATAAAAGGTTAAGGAATAAATAGGGAAACGGTGCGTTAACACAGAAGTTAAAAAAAAAAAAAATTAAATAAAAAACCCCGGGAAATTCAGTGTGTTCTCAAGTGTGCAGGAGACCTGCACCATGCAGCAAGTACATGTCGTGATTGGGTTTTTAAAAGACGTTCGCCTCTCCGCTGACTGACAGGGCCTATTGATTTTTTAGGTTTCTGCCGTCATCAGTTTTCAGCCTCACAGCGGCCATATGTCGAGGTCAGGGCGCGCGGGGGCTCAGGCAGGCAGCCTTCGCCACGTCCAAAAGTGAAGGGCCGCTGAAAGAAAATCAATCATGTCATAAGTGGGAAGCATCAAAAATTTTCCCCCTGTATGGCCAGAGCCCATCAGGCTGTCTCCACTCCGGCGAAGGTTAGGCATCTGTCAAGCTGGGCTAGGTGAAAAGTATTAGAAATGCCAGTTAACCCGTGGTACGGCAGAGTGGAGCCGCGCTGCTTCTGCCTTTGTTTGCCCGGGGAATATGACAAGGTTAGCATTTGCACTTAATTTTTGAGACAAGAAGGCTGCCCCCGCCCCTCTGGTTAACCTGCAGAATGTACCGCGCGGGCTCTGTTTTTGGCAACTGATGGTGAGACATGCAGGAGCGGGGCTGTGCGTGGGCACGTGTGTGTGTGTGTGTGTGCACAGGCATGTGCAGGTATCAATTCATCCCTTCACACGGGTGTTTTACTTCCTTCTGGGAAGTCAGTACAAACCTCTGTTCATAAGACCCCCAGATGTGGTTCTGAAATGAAGCATCATCCTAGGAGCACAGGTTTTTGAGGAGAATGTATAAGTTTTCAATGTTTTTTGTGGTTATTTTCCCCCCCCCCATTAATGATAAAATTATTTGCTCCTGCCCTGTGCTGATCTGGATGTAGCTTGACTCTTGTTTCAGAATATCTTCACTGAATTGACAGTAAATATTTCCATTGTTCTGCTAATTGGGGAAAATATATTTCATGCACTCTGTGAAAGTATACTGCTGTGCTGTATGATTTTAATCTTTCTCCTTCTTGTTCCATTTAAAATCCATACAATTAGATTGTGCAATTATGCTAAATAATCGATCTGCTGTATCTTGTTTGCCACTTACATGATGCCTCTTGCGGAGAGGAAAACATATCTGAGTATGTCCACTAAATTTGAAATACTGATTTGGTAATACACTGGGATATTTAAGATTATGTTGGCCATCTTTCAAGCTTTCTGATTGCTGATCATGTGCTCTGAGGAATATTGCAGTAGGCTACGGATAATAGAGTGTGTGTGGATTTATTGTTAAGCAATTAGGCAAAAAGAGAAAACAAATTTATCAGTACGAGAATGGGCCCATAGCTTTTTTTTTTTTTAAATTCTAGAGGAAGAGCAGTGCTTTGCTTTCAGTAAAGGTAGATTTGCTCATTTACTTTTTTTAAAGAAACACACATTTTCTACATTTGAGACTGATTATGTATCCCACATGCAGGTCTTGTTGACTTAGCTGAATAGAAATATCTCTTCCCTGAGTGATGCTGCTAATTTAAGCTCCTGAGTGGGATCTTCCTGCGAGCGTTTCTCAGAGGAGCGGAGCAGCAGCACAGTTTACTCCAGAGCTTGTCCCGTGCGCAGCAGATGATCCCTAGGAGAGGGTGGGATGGGGGGTCTGTGAATTAGACTGAAAGCTGTGCTGCAGCTCACCACAAAATTGACTTTCGCTGCCTGACCCGAGATGTATACTTCCTAATAAATGTTTTAGTTCTCTATGCTCCGGTGATTACACTCTCCATTGAATACAGATAAAAAGACAAAATGTTTCTTTAATCAGTACTGTGATGTGAGACCGTTAAGGTAATAGCGCTTGAAGCTATTAGAATCTTGAAGATATTGACTGGCTTGCTTTTGGCATCGCAATTATAGTTGTATTTTTAGGCGGCGTTATATGGTTTTATGGTAGTTATTCTAACACAGAAGGCCTCCCTGCCCAGTCTTACCTGTAGGGAGATCCGTAGGAGAAGAAATTTTGCAGTCCTGCGCTGCAGGTGCAGCCAGCAGATGACCTAACTGAGGCTGATATAATTTGGTTTGAGAGTGTGCAAGGAAATCCAGGTCATCCCTCTGGAATCCACAGTGAATAAGCGTAGACAGATTTGAGGGGAAAAAAGTGTTTGAAACCTTCCTCAAAGTGTATTTTAAGCTCTTGAAGCATTATGGGGAAGACTGGTGACAAAAGTTATCTTTTGTGAATTTAAGCCAGACAGGCTGCATCTGGCCAAAGATGTCTCCCCTCGGCAGGCGCGTACCCCCGTTCCCTGAGGAGCGAGGGTCTGCAGGTGCACAGCACTTCAAACTCTATCTGCTAACAGCAGTTATTCTGACTCGCAGATGTAGAGAATAGAAATCCAGAAGAGACCAGGGATGACAGTCTGACCCTCTGCTTAGCACCCCCCCGGGGAATCTCGCCCCTTCACTGCTCCATCCAGCCTGTAATGTATAACCAAACCCTCTTCTGGGAGGATAGGCTGGGCTCCTTGTGTGAACACACACTTGCAGTGACTCCAACAGGGTCATTTCCACTAGGGTACACCAGTGGTGACTTCCTTCTCACATTATACTAATGTGAGAAGAGGACCAGGCACAGAAATTCTTACTACACTGAGTTATGGTTATCTAACTCAGAAGATATTATAGCTTGCATAAAAAAGGTCAAGACCTGTCCTGTCTTTCTTTCTAAATCTTATTTAGACATAGATAAAAATTGTTTAAATGTGTTGTGTTGGGTGTTGCCCTAATTTAGATAAACTAATGCCTTTTGCAATATCAGCAGGCTTATTGTAAGGTTAGATTTGATTACATCTTTACATGATACAGTACAAACCATGCTTGCTGGCTTTTAGTTGGTATTTCATTCCAGGTATTAAGAAAAATACAAAGGAGGGATTTGGTGTGATGACTCTTGTTGCAGACTCTGTACCTAGCACAGTGTTACCCTCATGGCCTCTCACCATCCATGAAGCAAGAATGACCCCGGTGTGGCTGAGCATTGGTGCTCTGCAAGACACGAGTCAGCAGGCACCTGGATGTTTTGATTTCTAACTTCTCTATTTCTCTCTTCTTTCATTGTCACTGAAAGGCTGTATTAAGTGAGGACCATTTCTTGGTGTTTTGACTGAAGTCTGATTCACCTGTACAGAAATAGTTGGCTCGTAGCCCCAGAGTTTCATTCCAGGCATAATATTTTCTTTCCAAGTGAGAATTAAAGTATTGAGATAACAAAAATCAAAACTGGTGCCTCAAAGTCAGCTAGTAGCATCAACTATGGCTCCTGGAAATTGTAGAGTGTGTGTATGTATGGGGGTGTGTGTGTGCACACATGTATAGAACTTGCTATTTGCTGCATGTTTTTTTGTGCAGCCACAACTGATTGTTCTTTGAGGGTCTTTGTCCCCTCCATAATTTCCTCTTGAGGGCTGGCTGGAGGCTGCCTTTGAAGATGGATCAGTTAATGTCTCTGGCACTGTGCTTTGAAGATACAAAGCATGGCAGTGCTGTTGCTATGATTGCCCTTTTTCAGCCAGATAATGTTTCTGAAGAGCATGAGCCAGTCCCTTCCCACGGAAGTGGACAGGCTACCTCGGCTGTCGATCTGCCTGACGTGGGTCAGAAGTGGCTTCTGATGGTTACGGCTGGGCACAAGCAGAATGCTGGCCATGTTACTTCATTCTGGCTGTTCATGTTTCTCATCTTGCATCATCAGTCCACAGTATGGACCAGCGTGTGGGCTGGGTTTGCCTGATGGGAACACAGAGAGGACCCTGCTATTTAATCTCAGGATGCTGTTGTGCAGCACTTGCAGCATTCACCTGGGGCAGTGTCAGCTCTGCAGCTCCTGCTCACCCAGACTGACCTTTTTATTTCTTTAGTTTTATTTCCTTCAGAGCTGGCATGTTGTAACGCTGCATACTGCAGGAGCAGCGCTTTCTCTTGTGCTGAGAAATACTTTCCCCCCTTTCCTGGAAATTTTGGACCTTCCCCTCCCTGCATCTGCTACCAGGACTGTGGCTCTTCTGTGCCTGAGCATCTCAGCTATGTGGGCAGTCTCCCATCTTCTCACCTCACTTCTTCTTGTCTCCCCCTTCTATTTCCTCCTTCTACTTCTACTTCCTTTTTTCCTTCTGCCTCTTTTTCATTTTTGTCTGAAAAACATTGCTGTTCTATGTGCAATAACATGTTCCAAACTTCATTTCAGCCCTATTAAAACAATAAATTCTGATAGTTCCATAGAAGCTGTTTAAGATCTCATGGGCTAAAAAAAAAAATCCTTTTTGACAAAAAAAGTCCCTGAATACAGATTTACAAAATACATTTCAGAACCATTATGGCCTTCTGGGTAAATAATGTTCATTTTAAAAAAAGTCTTTATAGCACATATTTTAAAAATGTTTTAAATACGATTTTTTTTTATTGCAGACCATGATGGATTCTAAAGAGCCATTATAGTTTATCAGGGAAATAATATACTTTAAAAAAAGTTGTCTTTTAAATACTCATTCTGGAATTGTTGCAACCGTGATGCATTTCTAGCACAGAGGATTTTTTTCTGGGTTATTTCCCCTCAACTAACATAAATGAACATTTCCACATGTTTGTCTCTTTCTAAACTAGAGTGTGATAATCTGTCTTAAATGAGCCAAAGACTGGAAACTCCACCTTTAGGGTGCAATGTGCTTTTCTGAAATTGTCCGTGATAAAGGGCAGCTGGTATCTAACTCTTTCCTGAGGCAGCCTTGTCACATTGCCTGTCATTACCTATCTTGCAAGAGAGTGGTACAGCAGGTGATGTAATAGGCAGCATGTCATTATTTTTTGGGTCATTTTTGGTATTCATTGAATGGAAGAGGCTGAGTAAGGACTTCTCTGCATTGACAAGTTATCCACTCATGAGGCAGTGTGTGAAGAAGGCCTAAAGAGCTACTGCAACTTTTCCAGAGTTAGGATGTCCACCCAAGGGGCTCTTCCAGCCAGTTTCTTGGCATATGCCGTCCATGGTATTCTTGTACCCTGAAAATCAGGAAGATTTGGGGAATAACTGTAGAAGTAGCTCTTCTCCAGCAGCCTACGGTGAAGATCAAAACAAGGATGGATATGTCATCTGACAGAACCCTGGTTCACCAGAAAATGTGGTTTGAATGCAAATTCCAAGTGTTGCTTTCGTTAGAGTCAGTGCATCAGAGAAGAAACTGGAATGAGCTGAGGAAAAATGCCCACAGGCAGTGGGGAGTGGAGAAAGCTCCTGCCAAAGATGGTGTGAGATGTCCTGAATTATACAGACACCTTCAGGGCAGTCCCTTCCCTTCCCTCCCAGTACTCCCGACTCCTCCATGTGAGCACTATCCAACAGGTTTATACAGGGTTTCCTGGAGCCTTGTATAACCTTTTTCTTTCCTCTGTCAATCGATTGAGGCCAGGAGGTAACCCAGCGCCTCTCCAGCCCTCCTGAATCTGTGTCACACCTTTGTTGCCTACTTCAGTAAGGAAATGAAAGGACAGGATCAAAGTGTCAATTTGGAAAAAGTCCTTGCAGAGCTGGAAAGAAGGGGTTGTAACACTTCCAAATTTTGTTGGAATTAAATGGTTTTGCAAAGAATCTGGAGAAAGTGAAATATTTGTACTATGGTCACACCTGGGACAGCAGATGAGCATTGAGGCCCCGGCGTGCCAGCTGCTGTACAAGCAGAGAGCAGATGCGGCAGGTGTCCTGGCATTGGTGATGGCTGTCTTCCTATAGTGCCATAGTGTAAGATCTGCAAAGTGTAAGATCACGACACACAAAAAATACAGAAAAAGCATAATCCATACAGGAATAACTCATGGGAAAACCACATCATCTTAGTTTACAAGCAACTATCTGTGAAATGAGATAATTGCCCATTATGTAATAGATCTGTGCAATAAAGCTAAGGTATGTGCATTTGAACAGTTAATAAATGGACTTATTGCAGACTGAGATGTTGCTGTTATAATAGATAACTGGGTTAAAGGAAAGCTATTCTGAGAAGCAGGCTATTTTTTTTTTTTTCCAAGGACATTGGCTATTTGTAAAGCTACGGAAAATTATTCTTCCCAAATGCAAATATTAGCAGGATGGAAAAGAACTGATGTGTGATTATCTAAGGATGCATGCACCAAAACAGTAGGACAGAATACAAAGATTAATTACATTAGATATATTTTTGCAATCAGCATAGAAATGATCACAAAACAACAGAAAAACGTCTGACAATGTAACAGCAGCAGGTATGGATGTTACCCTGAACTAACTGCAGTAAACTTCAAAAGGACCTGTTCACAGCCACTTAGGAAACAAAGCGTGATGATGAGGATGATACAGGACCTGAGCTTTCTATGGAATCAGTAAGGAGTTTCCAAAATAAGGTTCTGTAAAGTTGTAGACACATCAAGCAGTGCAAGGCTGGGAACAGTCATCTCATTTTCAGAAAGCTGAACTGAACTGTTGTGCAGCACAGCAAGTAACTTTGAAATAATAGGTTGCCGAGACAGGATTTGCAGGTGAATTGACAGCAGATAATCTGCAGTTCATGAATGGCTTATTTCAGTAGTTCCCTTTGACATGTCAGGTCAAGAATGCAGAGCTCAAGCATTGACTTTCATATTGGTCAGCTGAAAAATCAGTATATGTTGGAAGGTGTTTAATCTGGAGAGAAGATGAAGCTTCAGAGGATCTAAACCATCAGCAGATGATGTGTTCCTGGTGTGATATGTCTTGAAAGGTTTCATCACAGTTGCTAGTTTTGGGGCTTGTCAATAGACAGCTGCTTTGATGGTAACATATAATGATTCTTTGGGGATCCTGGTAGAGCTGTGGAGCTGCAGAGTAGTTGCACTAACTTGCCTGTATGTGTGTGTGCAGGCACATGGGAAAACCTGCAGTGTGCTGAAGAATGCTCAAAGGGGGCTCTCCTGGTAGGTGGGCATGTAGAGAGAAACTATCTGGCAAACATCTTATAGTAAGAGCCGAAGAGTTTGCTCTGTGGCCCAGCACCCTGACCTCATCTTGGCATCAGCCCAATACCAACCAGACCGAGCAGGATGCCGTTGGGTCTGGCTCTTGACCCACAGAGCACAAACGGAGCCCAATAGCCTGTTATTGGCAGTGGAGGGGCAGCAGCTGGGGATGCCAGCAGATTTCCTCTGCAGAAGGGTTGATTTAGTGGTGTTCCCTGCTGAACCTCAGAAAACCCAGTTGTGTTGAGTGAGGCTTGTTTCAGCCTGTGCCAGCTCTGTTCCCCAGAGCTGTGGGCGTCATTTTAACTGGTGTCAGGGGATGTAAAGAAAGGGGGCATGGCACCTCTGTGGCATCTTACAATCTGTAGTAGTACTTCTCATGGTACGTTCTTGGACCCCAAAATGCCTTCCACCAGGGGTGAGCAACTGAGATTTCACTGTCTGAGTTGTCCTTTCCTGTGAGACCTCTCTAAGGGAGATAGTGGTCAAACTTCACAGTTTAAATGTATCTTTCAGAGTTTCCATCATGCTAACCCATCTGGGAAATGCTCGTGAAAGTAACTTCCTAAAACACTGCACGTGTCACAGGCAGGGACCATGGCAGGTGACGTGCAATGCAACAATACTCTGAAGGGTTTTTTTTATGAGCCATCCCCACCTTTGCAGACTAAACGATCACAATAAAATGTAAGACAGATAATTAATAATTGTGCTAGTGACCTTGAAAATTAATATTGTTTGTTGTTTCTGTAAACAAACTGAGTTTCCTTTCCTTATTATATTTTGTATGGTAATTTGGCATAAACACTCCTTTTCACATAATTTCCCCAGCTGACTTTTGTCTCCTTGGTAATTTCCGGCTTTAATAAAGAAAACCTAATTAAGAAGGAGCTGTTGATTGGTTTGCTAGTGTAATTAACACAGGTGATGCTAATGAGTTTCAATGAAACCAATGGTTTATAGGGAAAAATAAACAGAGCTGTGCTGCATATGGTGTGAGTGATATCTGCACTTTGGGAAGATATTATTGTGATTTTCAAGCCTCATGTGAGTGGTTTGTGAACATGGGCGGGGGAGATAAAGTGTTTTATAAGATTCATTAGTGGTGTTAGACCAAGTTGAATAAGCTTCATGGCTTGGGTATATTAAAAATCAGGGTTTTTTCTGACCCTATTAATAGCATGTAAAGTTTTATCTTCCTGATGGAAAGAAGAAATGTTAACTTTTCCCTTTTTCTTCTGTGTTAAATCAGCGGTATGACTGACACATTGTGCAGCTGGGTCCCGGCTCTGGGCGGCTGGGTAGATCATCAGCCCCCTGAGAGTGGTGGTGGGTTTGAGGGGGAACCCCACTGTCCTGTTCTCTTCCTAGTCCCTGCACAAAATAGAAGAGGCTGGGGAAAAGGCTATGCAAGGAGATTTTGCTTTTCGTGTTTTCCTTGTTATTACCTCAGGCAGTTCTCTCAATTTATTTATTTTTTTCCCCCCTGAGTATGAGAGCAGAATTTTGCCCCGTGTATTTAAGAGTCAATGCAAAATGGGAAATTTTTGTGAGTGTGGGGAAATGTAGTGGGGTAGTCAGAATTTCTGCTAGAGATACAAACACTGTAACATGCTGCTACAGTTTCTGTGCTGCAGTTTCTTTAGGAGGAGCCGCTTGCTTTTGTAATATCATTGAGAATATTTCATAGTTGGTCTATATTCCTAAGAGGCATTTGTTGATTCCTAATTTACATAGGTTTTGTTCTGCAAGATTAAATAGTTATGTTTTATATTTCAAGGGTATGCTTGTTTGTTCATTCCTGTCCTGCCTTTACATCTCCCTTTCATTTGTTTTTTTTCTTTTTTCTTTTCTTTTTCATCTCATTTTTCATCATGATGTAGTTAATTCTTTTTTTTCAGCTCATGCTACACTTTGTCTTGTCTATTGCTATGTGACAGAAAAGCCAGAGACATTCCATGTCTGGCAGTACACCTCCAGGGACATCTTTTGAACTCTCATAATTTGTATTTATTGCCACCCACTTTGTAAGTTCACAGTTTAATTTGCCAGCAGTGGCAGTGTTAGGCCGACACAGTAAAACAAGATAACGTTAAAATGTCAGAACGAGAGGGGGCATGAATGATGCATTACCCACTGCTAGAACTTGCACTTGTCATGCCTTTCCACCAAAGTGATGTTAACTACCTTTTGAGAGCCTTATCTGACTGGTATTACTCAGAAATAGGATCATTAGTTCACTGCTCTGATTAGAAGGTTGCTATGGTTGATTAACTCTTCTGGAACTGGGATCACGGTGGGAACATAACATGAATCACACTGGATTATGCATCTAGAACTAATTTTATAATTATTTTTTGCATTTATTTATAGTTGTTTACATATGTTTTTTCTTAATTCACTCCTAGGCTGCCAGAACTGAGGGTAGAGGGGAAAAAATTGAGCATGTTTTAATGGAAGCATTCAAGGTAGATTTCAGTTGAGCTGTTTCTCCTTCAGCACAGTGTGTTAACGGTGACCTATTATGCAAATTACTATAAAATCAGGAAAAACTGCAATTTGATGTGGTTTCTCAAGTTGCACAGATAGTGTTAGTTAAAGCCTCAGCAAAGAGTGACAGCCAAAGTCAGACTCCTGCGTCAGGTGCAGAAGAATGCATTGCTTACCAGTACTGGGGGCTGTGGAAAAGCCGGCTGGGGTGGGCGTAAGGGGGTCCCTCCACGAGGAACGTTGCAGGGACCATCTGATGGTTGATACTGGTTTTCCTAAGTGCTTCTAAAGTGCTGCCTTGTGAATGATTTCCCAAATTTGCAAAATGAGCAGAAACTAATGCACTGCAAAAATGTTTTTTGTTCTTTTAAATAATAACAAAAATTTTGCTACAGCAATATCGCTGTAACCAACATAGGAATTTATTTCTGAGCGTTGTTCCTTTGGCTTCTTCACTGTAGGGATTCCTTGCCCATTATGACTCCAGATACCATAACGGACAACTAACATTAGTGTTATACTAAAAAAAAAAATAATCCTTGTGATGTGGACATTAGCAAAGGTGCATTAGTAAGAATAATGTCTCCTAGCCCAGCTAGTGCACGTGTATGAGAGGGCTCTTTACAATTTCAGTGCCTCCTTCTGTATGCAAACAGTTTTCTCTGTTAGCCTATCTGATGCAAGCGATTTCAGATTGAGTTCAGGCAGTACACCTGAAGACCTGACTGAAATACCTAATCCTCTACCGACGTTATGCAAAATGGCTCTGATCCAATCGTCTTTGTAGTCAAGGAGAGCTGGATCAGATCCGAAAAGATGAATGGCCAAGATAGATACAATTTAATTGAGTAGCATGACTGATTCCTACGGTTACTTATCAGAGTAAAATAAGGAGGCTTTGGACAACAATTAGCTGAAAAACGTGGTTTGAAAAATACAATCACACTGTTGACAGTGACTTTGGAGAGCAGATGTTGGCTCCTGAAGAAGATATTTTGCTTCACTGATAAGAAATAAAGATTTCTTTGTACTAGAAACATATTTTAATGAAGTTGGGACATCTTGAGGCAGAATTTACAGTTGCCTTCTGCCAAAGATAGTGTGTGGGTACATCAGAGATAAGTCCAAGTTTTATATCCCTTACTCACTTCTTCCTCAGACGATGATGAAAGAATTACTCAGACTTTGGTCATGACTTCATGGGGACTGTTCACAAGAGGATGGTGCTCAGAACTGGATCATGGTTTATAGTTGGCTTTTTCATAGACGAGTATCCACCACTGTCCTTTTCTTGCTGGGTTTAAAAGGCAACCTGTAGATGAATTGACAGTTGCTGGTTCTTTTCTGACTACATCAAAATCAACCCCAGTGTAAATCAATGTTGTGTATCTTCAAAGGAGCTGGTGTTCTGTGGGGCTTGTCTTACTAAGACAAGCTCAAGAGATGGAAAAGCAGATGTAACTTCTACCTGTTGCTAAAACAAGCCCCATGAGTACAAACCACAATTAAGGAGAGGTACAGCACATAAGATTTTTTTTAACTGTCACACTGAGAGTAGGGATGGTGTGCGGTCCTCATTTTATGATCCTGGCGCTTCTAGTTTTGAGGGTGGTATCACTGTAGGAGCCTTTTCATGGATTGCATTTGCATGGGAGTATTTATACTAGCATTTTATGTGGAATTGAGCCCATATAAAGTGTTTTTTCTTTTTTCTTTTTCTTTTTTTTTTTTTTTTAACTACATATAATGGGTTCTCTTTGGCTTTAAAAATAACCAGGCTGCCTTTTGGAAATGGTGAAGTTGGGCATGATCTGAAAAGATCTCTTTTTTTGTTCAAATTAAACAAATTTATGAATGACAGTCTTACATTTTGGATGTGTTTTAAATAAGTGTTGAGAAAAGGCTGTAAGGGCAGAGCTGATGTGACAGACCTGAAATTTTTCCTTATCATGGCAGAAGGTTTTTCAGGGACCAGAGGATCTATCCATCCTAGTAGAACAATTATTGCACCTGAATTATCGAGCTGCTCAGCAGCCCCTCTCTGAGCTGCCTTCTTGCTGCACTTTCTGCATTGCCCAAGTATTCTCATGTCTTGTGTCACGAGAAAAAGAAAGAGAACAAAAAAAAAAAGTATTGCCAATTTTTGCCTACCTTTTTTTTGCTGTGAGCCAAGGCTTTTGCAGCACCATTAGGATGTAGATTATCATATTTAAAACCTGTGATGACACCATTGTACCCATCTGAATGATTAATCTGCTCATTAAAAGAGTGCCGATGGGCTAGTCTAATTGGAACATGGATCTTCTTAAAGGACGTTGCAGGGTCGGGAATAGGAAATATTACTCATAACATAAAGTAGGGATTAATTATGCTACTAAATACTACTGTGTGAAATTTACATATGGGTCTGGTCATTGGTGAGGGGTTAGGAAAAGTGTAAGCATCCCATTTTTATAACCTTAAGAATGTAGGTGGTACATTCATGGCAAATCTTAACCCCTTGTTATTTCAAAGGTAAGATCTGCTCAGATGCCAAACGAGGGGCAGGAACACGGCTTCATATCAGTTAATCACTACTGCGTACATTGAAATGCTTTTTCAGCATGCAGGTTGCAGCAATGCCTCTAGTACCAGCAGTGATTTCTGAGTGTGGATTCCTGTGAACTGCAGCCCTTCCTCTGAGCTATTGGAGGGCCTGGTGGTGGGGTGCTGGGGGGCCAGTGAAGCCCAGTGGTCCCTGCAGAGAGCCCGTCAGATTGCCCTCTGGAATTGCACTGGCCTTGTGAGTGCTCTGGCTGCAATCTTAGCTTGGAAGCAGGAGTAATTATTTAATTACAGGAAATAGGCATCGTTGCTCCAGTCTGTGATGGTCAATTTTGGCTCTTCTCAAGTAGTTCTTGGCAACAGAGTTAGGCAGTACTATTCATCTGCATGGATGGCTTTTACTGGATGTTTCTGTCTCCTGTGGTTGCTGTTGTGAGGTGGCTTTAGCTATGGATTGACAAATGCAACTGTGGAGCTCTGCTTTTCCTGGAGGATCTTAGGCCAATGTATTTTCTTGTTTAGAATTGCCAGTCCCTTATGGCAGCGGTAGTCTACATGCTCTTTCTGAATTAACAGATGTCTTTATCTTATAGGTGCAATGTCAAGGTGACCTTAATACCAGTTTGGGCAGAGATTTAGGAATCAGTGGAGTTTGGATAGGTTGCAAATCAGGAAAAGAAAAGTGAGAGTACCACGGATGAAACACCTGTTATTTCAGCCTTAATATAAAGTCTACTTGAGATATTTTAGTGGATTGTGTCCCCTCCGAAGTACTGATGTGCTATTTTATTGAGATTTTGCAGGTGAAATTAAACCAATTCTCCAAAGAAATCTGTGTTTAAGCTGGGATCCTCTTCAACATCCCATATCTTCTAAATCCCTGGGCAGTTTCCTATTCACTAGATCTTCCTCTCTGAATATTAATCAACACTGCAGCCAGTCCTTTTGAAATAATTTTTTTCCAAGTTGTTATTTTTTAAATCTCACAGGATCACTCTCCCTCTAATATGTCAGTATATAATAAGGAATTCTTATGCATCTGAAAAAGGGAGGCAAGCCAATATGATCTGTTTCCTTAGTGAAAACCCCTTGAATTGAAATCCCCTAACATTAGCTTTGAACCATATCATAGCATCCTAAAGATTGACAGAATTTGAGGATTGTCCATTAGAGAAAGCATGATAGAATTATCTTTTTTTCTAGCCAGTTGTAACCCTTATATCTCAATGTCCTGTGAGAGTTAAAGATCCATCAAACCTGTACTTCAAGGGGAAACGTCAATGAAATTCAAAGGGACCTACTTGGTGAGTAGGGGGTGGTCCATGCATTTGAGGAAGAGTCTGGATGTACGTAGTTACATGTATAAGCATCTCTGTGTAATTTATTGTATCCGGTCACTGGATAAACACCCAGTATATGAGACAATATTCACAACGATGAAACTCAGAATGACTTTCCCAGTTTTACAGCTGGAGAGGCTGGAGCATGGCAGGGCAGGGCTCGAGTCACTTGTACAAGGTTACAGATGAGTCTGTGGCAGAGCTGTGAAAAGTGAATCTGGCTATCAAGCATCTGCACATATTTGCTGAGCTGCCTTCCCTCTCTAGAGCTACATGAGCATTTAAGTGTTTTGTTGGATTGGGGCCTGGATGCTTTTAGGGTTTGTTTTGAGAGCTGTTGTTTATTTTAAAGCACTTTCCCCCACCAATTTACAGGTCTGTTCTTGAGGTCTGCTGTGGAAAGTCCGGAAAGGGCTTCTGTATGTCATAAGACACTGAAAGACCTTTGGGATCCGCTCTCTGATAAAAACTCTTGAGGATGGAGCAAAGGAATGGATCACTTGTCAATCAGCACAGGCAGACTGTCCCCTAAAATGGTTCTCACCCATACCCAGATACTCCAGGGATGGTTCTGCCCGAAGACGTAGATCGTGGAGGCAGAGATCCGTCCAGCTAAGCAGATGGCCAGGATGCAGCGAGCATGCCTGTGGTCCAGAGGCTCTGGCAGCCCGCCAGCAGATATATGTAGCAATTTGCTTGGGGGATGGAGATGGGGCAATACCAAGCTGCTTACTGGCCATCAGAGTGGGAGCAGTTAAAAAATGTTGGCTCCATAATTGCATTTGGCCTCCCCAGTGGTGGAGGCCGTAATCCTGGTGGAAGCGATTTTCAGGTTGGATTTTTTTTTTTTTTTTGTCAGTAGAAGAAAAATATGAGAGTTTACTTTTAGAAATAGTCTTTTGGGATGCTGTAAGTGATGGTTGGGAAAGTGATCCTTGTATGCCAGGATTCTTCTGTAAGTAATGAGATCACATGGATCAGCATGGGAAAATGGGATAATCCGCTTACTATAGCAAGTGAAAGCTCTGATACAAAGCATGAGTGAGCTTGTGAAGTATGTCACTGTATGTTTAGCCTCTGTTGCCTATAATAACCTTGTGCTTGCTTCCTAATAGTTGTAAAGAATACAGTAAAGCTAAAAACAAGTGTTCTTGACACATTTGTCAGTGTTTCAGTGAACCCTGATGCTATATGTCACTGATTTGTGGCTATGGACAAATAAATGTTTTATTTTTTTTCTTTTCCTCTGTCTTCCTTCCTTCCTGTTTTTCAATATTGTATTATATTTTTTTTATTATAATAATGACTGTGTGAGATAGAGGCTGCATTTATTGCTGGGCTATGTTGTTGACAATGTTGTTTACATATTTGGAATGACGCCGCCCCTCAAGCTGCTACAAGCTTATCAAATCACTTTAACTAACTCCCGTGCTCCCATCAACATTAGTCCAAATCTGTCACAACTGGCAACCTTCAGTGTTTGTTTGAAAAGATGGTTAACAGGTTTGAGTGTCGTCACAGTTGCAAGGCATAAGCAAATAAGATTATTGCAGAGAGCATATTGTTAGATGCTTTAAATGGATGGATCACATAGGCCATGCATTAAATTCTTTGAATGTTTTATTAATAATGACACTCCCATGTGCTTTTTGGTTTTCAGAACAGTGGTTTTTCAAGTTTTCTCTCCAGTAACTTCCTGAATGGACAGATATGCATGCATATGCGGATAACAGAAATAACTAACCCATTTTTTTAATAAATGAAAATCTCCACTTTTTTTGGCACTATGAAGACAAGAGTCTCACAGGAGAAAAGGGATAAAACTGGGAATAAAATAAGTTAGGCTAGGGTTAAATAAAAAGTATTGTGTCCTTGACGAAGACCCAATTTGAAGCAAAAAGTTTAACTTCCATATCACACTAGACCCAGACAAAATAGCTTCCGTGGCCTTTGTGTGACGTGGAAGGTGAACATAGAGCATCTTCTGTGATATTGCCCTCTGTGGCTTACAAAGTGTATTAAGTTACGTGAATGGAGAAAGTTTTGAAACAGGCCTTAGAGTTTGACATAATATCTCTCAGTTGGAACCGGTGCTTATTACAGTGAATACCTTTTTTTTTTTTTTACGTCCATAAAAGCGATTGGGTGACTGTTAGCGAAGCTGTGATATTGGCAGTCTGTGCCTTGACCTGGGATCTGATACTCTTCCCAGGGGTTCTTGCTTAGGAATGCTCATGGCAGCGAAGCTGCTAATCACAAACGAAGAGGCACAACACTGCTGGCTTTTGTCTCGATGTTAATCAAAAAGTAGTCTGGAGGGTGACATGGACCGCCTTGTCCCAGAATGGTGGGGGAGTCATCTGTCATGGCATTAAAAATGTTGGCAACATGCAGGTGATCTGAACTCTGTGTGATGGAGGCATCATCCCATAGCTGATCCCTGAATTTAAAGGTGTGGCAAAGCAATCGGTGCCACAAATTAGAGTCATCCTATTTGCATAGATTAATGAGGGAAGGTCATAGCCTGGTGACAGGTCAGGGGTGCCCCCAGGGATTTGAAGAAAAACTTTGATTCTTCCTTTTTTTCCTTTCCATGAAGTAATCGTGCTGTTCTATTGTAAAAGGAGCTCTGTTACTTAGAAAGGAAAGCTTGTCATTTAAATTCATCCAAGTTAGGACACCACTGAGCACCGTCAGATGTCAATCACAATACAGCAGGGAAATGTTTTTCGACAGATTTCTACCTTCATTTTTCCATAGCACAGAGCAGCGGCATAAAGGAGGTCTCTGAATGTACTTCTTAAGGTTAGATTTTATTTCTTTTCATCTGCAAAGGACTGTTTTTGAAGGTGTGTAGTAAAGAATCGTGGTCATTTCTGTGACAGGGAGGGAGGAGAGTGAGGTGAATGTTGTTTATAATATCTTTTCCATTTGGGAGATGTTAGTGGAAGATTTTTTTGTGTGTGCTGAAGCCGACATTCTTTCTTGCTGGAATTGTTGATTGTGCCTCCTCGGCAGAAGTTGCTTTGAAATATTTTGGCTGGAGACTTGGGGTCTGTTCTTTTCACCAAACCTCTTTCACCTCTGTGCTGCTGTCCTACATTTTTGTCCAAGCTGTGTGGAGATTGAATGTTCGCTCTACCTGACATCTGCTCAGGAATGAGATTTTGTACTCTGGCCAGTTCTGGCAGAAGCATCAATTTGATGCCCTTGTCATCAGTTTCATAGGGAAGCTGGGGACTGGATGATTTTTAGCACTGAGCTCCGGTGAGCTGCCAAACTTAACTGTTGGTATATGGGGCTGGTGGATTTGGGAATGCTGGACTGGTGAAGGATTTAAGAGATGGGGAAAAAGGTGATTCTTTCTTTTTTCCCCACATTATTTTTGCAGATCCTCAGTAAGGATCTGGCTTTTCTCAATATCTATAATAATAATAGAAAATCACAATAATACTTACTGAGAAAAATATCTTTTTGGGCTGCCAAATGCTCTAAAAAATATTATCATAGCTTGCGAAGCCTGCTGTTCTTGAAGATCCCGGTTTGTCTGACGGCCACTGTGTAGGTCAGGGCTTTTTCTCTTGGAAGTGACATAAGACCACGCTGGCATCTGCCCCTAGGAATGAGAGAGGAGGACTGTGTCCATACGGCTCCCAGTCATGTTAAGCAAAGAACAGATGCTGGACTTGTGAGCAGCTTGGTGGCTGAAGACCAACTACAGGGGAGCTTCTGGCAGCTACTGGGGCCAACGGTGCCAGTGGGCGTCACTACTGTCAGTCAATGGCGATTTCTGCAGAGCACGGTCATTCACTGGTGGGCACTTTTTGCTCCAAGAGTCACTAAGTGAAACACTTTCCTGCTAAGGAGTAAATAAAGAGATAAACCTGTTTAAAATATTATCGCAAGCATATGTGTGGGGTTTTTTAAAATTAGCGTGGTTTTTTTACCCAGCTGATTCTTTCCAGATCCTGCCTAAGTCCTTTTTTTGGCCTTAAGTAAACCTACGTGTTTATTTAGATATGGAAGGATTTTAAGCTTGCAAGATTTGGGATCAACCATGCATTGATCTAAACATTTACTGAGTAGCAGGCAGTTGGACACAGAATACCCTGAGAAACTGATGTTTAATCATGTGGAAAACTTTGCCATTTGCATCAGCACAATGATACATAGATAAGTGTGCTTTCAGTTCCTCAAACAAAATAAATGCTGTAACTAAATGCTTTATGAAGTTGAACATCATATTGTACACAACTTCACTGTGAAGCCATTAGAAAAAAACACTTTGAAAATCCCCTATTATGCAAAAAGGTGCATGCAATATTTCCTGAGTAAAATGAGATACAGTAAGAGCTATGACTTTATGGCTCATTTTTTTTTCTCCATTAGCTTTTTGTTTACAGAAATTAGGTGAAGTACCCAAGCATAAATCTGCTTGGAAATGAAACAGCACTTGGAATCAGCAGTATATGTACGTGGGTATCTTAAGTTTAAAGAGGTGAGCAATCTCCTTGACTAATGAGCTGAAAGACAGGCATGTCTTAATAATTGTAATGCAACTTGCTGAATGTGTATCCAAAATTACAATTTTAGCCCCCTCCTATCCAGTTTTTGTGGTAGGCTGGTAGTTATTAATGTATTTTATTTCAGGGACCAACTTCTAAAAGAAAAGTTTATGGAAAGACAAAGAATCACACTTGCATACTGTAGTGGTAGCTTGGGAACACTGGGAAGAGATTAGTTTTCCCTGAGTATCTTTGTAGGGACAAATCCTGCTCCATGGAGAAAACCTGCTTTGACACTGTCGGAGAAAAGCGCTGTCTCTGTTTAAAAGAATAGTGTTGAATCAGTGTTAGGAAGAGTAGTATTGAGTCATAAAAACTAATTATCACTGTTCAAAACATTCTCAAATACACTTAAGTGGAGGTTTGTTGCATAAACATACAATTAAAGAAAGAATTTTGATGGATGCAGGAATATGCAGCTCACAGACTTACTGTTTACTGGTGCAGCTAACAGATGGGTAGGCCAACTGATTCACAGATGTGCAGCTTATAAATATAAACTAACGTCTTACTAGTGATGTATATCTGCAAGTGGCAACAAATTACTTTCTCTTTAACTCTTGGCTGTATCGTGGGGTAGATTTTAATAATACAGTAACTGTCATTAGAGATGGTGACAAATGATGAACAAAAAAATGCACTGCACTTGCCGAGTCTTAGAGTGCCCTGCTGCGAAATGCTGGTAGGAGTGGTCTTTGATATATTTGGGGTTTTTCTGCAGGAGATGTCCAAGTCTTGTATACTGAAGGCCGTCTCGGATATTTTAACTAATGTGTTCCTAGCAGATGCTAACAAGGACCACATCACTTTTTGTCCTTGGATCCCTTTGAGGGGATGAGGGCAGTGGAACAGTGTGGTGGGTTGACCCAATACAAACAGGAAGGAAAACTGGAATCTTTCCATGTTCCAAAATGTATTTTTTCTCTTAGTTAATAAACTTCTATTCATCTACAAACCGATGCACTGGTGAAAATACAGAGTTAAGGGGGTGGAGGGGGGCTGCATTTCATTGTTATATTTGCTCTTTAAATAATTTAGTTGCAAAAAAATCTGAAGGCTGTTTTAGCAGTAATTAATTATTCATTAATGACATGCTAATTGCATGGCATCTTTGAATATTTAACAAAATGCAAAAACAAGCACTGTAGTTATGTTTTTAATGTAGGAAGAGATTTTTTTACTATATTACCTCTTTTGTGGAAAAAAATAGTCCTCTTTTTTTGATGGACTAGGGAAAGTCATAGTAGTGGCCTACTTTCTATTCACTATCTTCAGTCACTCTTTGTACAGTGGAATATAATGTCCTTATCTAGACTTAACAATTGACAGGGTGGCAATCCCTTGACTTTTGTCCAAATGATTTCTCAACAAAAATGGGTTAATTATCGCTCTCCGTAGCTTTTTGAATAACAAAAGGCCACGGTTCCTTTTCTTCTTTTCTTTCCTATTTACTGTATGGAAGCCTTTGAAATGCGATAGTTTAATCAGTGACACCTTCTAACCGGGGATTTCTGAGTGCTGGAGCTCTCTGCAATGAGCTCATATTGCTGTGTGTGAACATTACCATGATTAGGAGATATGACCTTTATTATGCCAAAGCCAGCCTGGACTTTAAGGATGAAAATAAAACCTCTCCAAACCTCTCCATGCACTGAAGTAGGTTTGGATTGTTTCACCTCATAAAAGCCAAGCAGTGTGCTCACAATGCCCTGTGAATACACAGGCTCACTGAGCTGCACTCTCTTGAGCAGCTTGTTAAAAATATTAATTGTTCACTATACCTCGCAACCGTTCTTTGCTGAGTGTAAGCGAGCCAGATTGGAACTTTTCAAATCTTGCTCTCTGAGAAATGGCTTGGAGATTTTGCTGTTATGCAATAAACTTTAATAACCGGGATAGCTATTTCCCTTCAAGTATTTTGTTGTGGTTTCATGGGTGCAGAATGTGAGGCAAATAGTCAACAGAATTTAGAGTTGCTGTCCTTGATTTTGCTCTCCTCTGTAATTCCTCAGTGGTAAGATAAGTGACATAGACACTACTCTAATTTGCATCCTATGGCCTAGATTTTGTTCTCCTTTCTAATTAGTTGGTAACTCCCATTAACGTTAATAGCACTTACAAATATGCATCAGCAAGAGAGTAGATTCCAGTAAATCTGAGCATTATTAGGGCGATACAAAATTAGCATGTAGTATACTTCAAGCTCATGCTGAATTTTATAGCTTGGCTGGCTATAAAGGAGTAGAAATGCATTCAGTGACAAGATGAGGGAAAACCAGAAGTACTTAACTAGAAGAAATAGGAATGCTCATGCATCCTGCTCATGACTGTCTTCCCAAGCACTCCTTCAGTTGAAGTAATGTAATTGTTTCAGAGCTGGCTCACGTCTCTCTCCCTCTTTGTTCTGCTGTTCGGGGGACTTTCTGGCATCTGTAGCAAAATTTGTTGTAACTGCAGGCAGGCTGGGCTTAGCCTGCATTGATCTGACTCTGAACTTGCTTTCTGCACTCTCACTTTGGAGAAGAGGCGGCCAGGCAGGCTATTCTTCTGTTAGATGCTCGTTTTGCCTTTATGAGATTGAATCTAATGGTAAAGAGGGCCAGAAATAATGCAATTTATTACTTGACTATTCGTTATTCAGTCTTCTGGGAGAAGCTTTTGCCCTGTGCATGCCTGAAAGTGTATGAATTAAAAAGTCTGGGAATACATGTCAGTGAGCTGGGGAGGCAAGTTGAAGGGTGCTAAGGAAGTTTGACAGGTACCATTGGTACCACTTACAGCATCTTCTCTCTGGGTGGGGTAACACAATTCAATGAAACCTTAACCTGAGTGCTAAACCTTGCAACGTGTCTCAGTGATTCCACAGCTTGTGATGATCACTGTGAAGGACTGGCTGCCTTATTTCAGAGCACCATAGAGAGGCATTTGCAACACAATAAAATTCAAAACTCTGCTCATAAAACAGAAGCAAGACACAGAGCTTCACTTTGAAAACAGCTGAAAATTTACCTAGCTGTGAAGCTCTTTGTGCAGAAGTGGGGGAAGAAGGGCAGTTTGCTAGGCTAAGATCTGTTCATTGAGGGACATGAGCCATTCATGGAATAACAAGTACAATCAGGCCTCTGGGTTCCCCACTGGAATGGGACAAATGCATTCTGGGGGTAGGTTCCTGTTCTTTATTTTTTTAGTTAGAGATACCTATTTTTGGCTGCAGAAAACCAGCTCCTATGTTACATTTCTTCACCCTGTGGTTAGTGGTCAAAATGTTAGCCTAATGCATATAAAACATGTGGAAATTTATGCAGATTATTAGGGTCATGGTAGAGGGAGCAATGATGCATTATCCCAGACAAAGTATTCCCACTCTGCCCTGTTGTTATTATTTATTATTTGACATCACCAAAGATACGTTTTTTTGGGCACTTTACGATGTGGATAAAAAGATACAATCCCTGCTTGAGACAGAGGATAACAAATTAATTTCAGATACGACAAAGCAAGGAGAGGAAAGGGCGTAAGAGGGGGAGAAGAATAAGTGTCAGAAGTAGTCTGAGGCCTGTGCATAGCAGGAACGAACAGTGTTTTTTAAACAAGGAATGTTGTACAGGGTAGAAGTGAGTCTTGCTGGGGATAGTGTAGTGCAGAGGGCAGCAATGGTCATTAGGGTGAGACAGGAAGGATGGTCTGTGTCACTGATATGCTGTGGCAGAAGGAGCAGAGAGGTGGGCTAATGGCATGTCCTGGTTAGGGTCACTGGTATAAAGCACCATAAAGACTCCCACAGCCAAAGCCAGGCTTTGTGGGAGGGCACGATTCCCTCAGCCCTGACGTTGAGTCAGGCCTGGTGCTGATGGAGTGTCAGAGTGTTATTTCGGATGTAAATGGGGGTGGTACCTGTTTTGGCAAAGACTGAGTGCAATGCCACTGAGCACCGCAGCTGAGTGAATCGCCCTTGAGTTGCACTCACACGGTGTTTGCCAGCCCAGGGCAAAGTGAGCAATTTTGCCACTTCCACCTACTTGCTTCTGGTTTCTGAATGAATTACACCTGATGCGTAATTTACAATGATGTATCGGTTAGAGAGCTACTCCCATCACTCAACAGCACGTTTCCACCACTGTCTTGAAGGTTTAAGGCCAAGAGGCGCTTTGGTTGCGTAGGTGCAAAGGAAAAGGGAACTTGGTCAACCTGACCTTGTAAGGACACTTTTGTTGCAAATGTGACTTTTAATACCAAATGGCAATTAAATGCCAGGTTTGGGCTCCTGACTGCAGTTAAGTGTTTGGATTATGAGTTCATATTCGAGTGATTTTGTGGCATTAAATGTAATAAACTAAGTGAGGGCAAGGAGAAGGAAGTGAGGGGAAAAAAGGTCTTGTTGAAACATATTCAGACATGACATTTCCTTATGTCGATAACCATCAAGGGCTTTGCTTCTCCATCCGTAAAGACAAGAATGCCACCTGTCAATCAAAGGGAGAGTCACAACAATAGATCAAGAAAGAATGAAACAAAAAAAGGTTTTCTTCCTTTGGAAAAGCATTGGCTGCTTTTCTTGCTGCTGATAATATTTAAATTGCCCCCATGCAAGCACAAAGTATATATAGGTGGTGTGTAGCTTATATCACAATGCTTCATTTCCTTTTAAAATTGTATTCACCCAGTGGGAGAAATTATACAAATAAGGCATTTCAAGCTACTGAAGCACGACCCATATTTGTAAGAGTTATTTTAAAATACTAGGTTCTTACTTTAGGTGCTCTTGGTCACAGGGAGTACCCTTTATCAGTAGCGAATGTTCAGTTTAAAATAAAATATACTTTTTGCTAAACTTCAAGGAAGTTGGTTGCAGTGTTACCAATCCTTATTCATAAAAGAAAGTTTCTAGTCCTTACAGTTCAGAAAAAAGAGTGTAGACTACATCTTCCCATAGCTGGGATGTAGCCACAGTGTGCATCCCGAGAGCAGGCTGCAGGATGTGTCTGCTCTGTAGTGCTGCATAACCATTGAACTGCAGTCAGATGATAAGAATAAACGTATTACAGTCTTTGAGAACTTTCCTTAGCAGCTCCAACATTGCTTAAGAGTTCATATACTGATGCCTCCATTCTCATGAAACTGCTGCTTTTATGGTTGTGTTTTATTTTTTTAATTGTAAAAGAAGCCTACAAATTCAATTAGTATCACCAGAAAATAAAAATGCCTATGAGTCTGCAGCTTATCTGGTACTTTACTTTCTCTATTTCTCCCTTGAATATAATTGAAAATTTTTGTTGCTTCTCTTATCTACTTCTAATTTGCCAATATTTCTTGTCTAATCTTGCTGTCCGAAGAACACGGTGCTGTAGGTGCACACCCATTAATGCCATTTGATCATCACATGTCACCTTTGTGCATCTGGCTCCAACTCACTCATCATTTTGTAGCCATATCACATGTTTAATTTGCTGTCCAACAGCAGGACAGTGATCTTATGGCAAGTTCCTCTGGAAATCATCATATCGAGAGTCATTCTGGGTATGGACATCTGGGCGCACACATGCATCAACTACCCTTCAAAAAAATGTCATGATACTTAACATATGGGATGTATTTACTGGCTGCTATCAGTGCTGCCACAGCTTCTAGTTACTGGAATCATGATCTGGCATCGTGCTTCTCTTAGTGTTTACTTTTTCACGTCCACCTCAGTGTCATCATTTGGAATTGTTGCTAATGCAAATCAGGTACTTTTCAGGAGGGTACAGGGATGGGTTGGCACAGAATGAGCACTGAGAATTTGTAGTAAGCCTCTTCCCATGGTTGTCGTAGTCTCTTGTGTTACGGTACATGATGTAAGCTCACAATTGGGGCTGCTATGTGTCAAATATAAACTAAGGAAAGAACAGAACCAGAATTAGTCTTCCTTGTCTGATTTTTGCCACAGAGGTGGATCCACTCACATGAGCACAGCAATATGCTAGAAGTCAGCTACAAATGACTAAACTTCTGCCTCTCTGAAGATGTGGTTCAGACACCCCAGTGACGCCACCTCCATTGGTGCTTTCCTTCCTGCTGTGACTAAACAGTGTCATTTTTCTCAGAGAATCTGAATGTACCTGTAATCACGTGGGGAAAAAAACCCCAGTGGTGCATTTTCTTGGTTGACATCTCATGTTTGCATTCAGGCTGAAATCCTGCCTCCTCTGTGACCCATGGTTACTCTGTGTGTGGGCGAAGAGCTAACCGTGGTGAATGCTCTGTGCTGTGCAGGCTGCACGGCGATGCTGTTCTCAGGAGGGTGGAGGTGGCAGGCAGAGGTGGGGCTGGAGCGGAGCCAGGCAATGACTAGAGGACACTTGGCCCTTCAGAGGCAATGAAGTTCTTGAGTGTTTTTGGACATCAACTGCACCTTTGTTCCACCAGGTTTTGTGCCATATGAGAGAGATCCATTCTCCAGAATACCTTAGGGTCTGAGCACATGACTTTAACACAATAAGCAAATCTATGTCATGGGGTTTTAAAAATGCTTTAGTGACTTGTAGATGCCTTTGAAACATGTCTGTGATGCAACACTGTTCTCGTTGCTTTTATCAGCAGCATCCTGAAATGGAGCAGCTGAGTACCCATTACAAGCAAAGGTATGGTTTGGACTGGTCAGAGCAGGCACCAAAGGATTTGCCCGATATATTTAATCTTGTCTTCTATTCAAGAGTCTGGGGCTGTGCCCTTTGCAAAGGTGCTTTACCTTGAAGCCTGGGGCCACATGTTTGATCTGGAGGTGGAGGAAGGTTGCAAAGAGCCATAAGGCTGCTAATCAGTGACTTGAGAGACTCTTCTTCAAAGTCCTGCTTTGCCAAGATACCTTCTTTTGCACAGTTTCCTTGGCCCTCAGTTTGTCAGTAAAATGGGCAGAGTGGCCCTCCCTTAGTAATTGCAGTCTACTGAAATCAGCAGTGGCACTGGTGATAAGCAGGGCTGGTGAGAAAATTTCAAGCATCATGGGAAGAGCAGGTGGGTACATCCTCCAGCTTTCAAGAAAAACATGTCAGAGCTCAGATATCAAGGTGCTTGGCTCCATGAAAATAACTCCAATCTGCAGAGGGCAGATAAGGGGTAGGATGGGATGTCCTCTCCCAGTTGGAAAGCTGGTGCCAGGATGAGCCTCTTAAGAAGACTGTAGGACAATGCAGCTCCAAACTTTGATTACAGACTAGGATAGAGCATTTTGTGAAGCTCGTAGAAAACTTCTGGAGATGCAAACTGTCAGCTTCTACACGCAGCTCTTCCCCAGCATTTTGTACTAGGTGGGGTAAAGTTTTCTGTCATATATATTTCTAGAGAAGTTGGATTTTTGGATGAGAAAGTGCCTGTGATTTCAGAAAAAATACAGATCTTTTAGTGGCTAATCTGCAGAAAGACACTAATGCCTGCTTTAAAAAGCTACAATTTAGGCAACCCAACCTATTGACCTTCTAACTTTGGACTGCCAAGACTGCTTGCTCAGTACATCTGTTTTTCTATGTTTTTGCCTGTAATTATGTTGTCCTCTGCAGTTACGATAGTGGTTTATCCTGCTTTAGAAATGTTATGTTTTGAGGTTAACTTTCCCAGGGGGTATGTTTCTTTCTTTCTTTTTTTCCTTTCTTCTTTTTGTCAAAGCAAACAAAACATAAAATCCCACTCGGGAAACAGAAGCCAGGAAGAAACCTATTAGAAAGAGTTAAAGCACCTTGCGCTGAGGGGACGCGTCTGTCAATGGGAAATATTGTATAATGTGGTTACTTGAAAATGGCAAATAGTCCTGCATCTTATTGAATGAAAAAGGACAAATGTCACAGAGCCTGATGGAAAAATAAAGATAAGGTTAGGGGTCATGTGACCCAGACATGTCCCCTGCTGTCCACATGAAGGGTGGCTCTCGCTGCATCTTGCTGTGATTCCTGCTTTTCGCTCTGTGTGGACAAAATGATGATTTATGGCTCCTGCCGTGGGGTGGGGGGGTGAGTTTGCTGGCAATTTCTAATTCCCTGCTTCTGACTGTAAAGCAAAAATTCTTTTGATGTCTTACAAACAAGCTGTGATTGTTGGATGGTGCCGCTGTAAATATTATTTGTAAAAATCATTTTGGGGACTGTTTATTCCTCATTAAAGGTCCAGTCCTGCCCCATTGAAGTCGATAGGAGTTCTGCCATTGACTTCAAGGAGGAAGGAAGAGACTCTTTTATCTCCAGTGTATTCTGATGTGTCATGTCACAGCGTTAGCAAATGCAAGGGGTAATAACTGTGGGAAGTGAGTGGCTTTGCACTCTAAGACACAAATCATACTCCCACAATGAAGCATCTCTCTGCAAATATCATGTCAGGGAATACTGTGCTCTCTGGGTTGTCCAGAGGCTGCACGCGGGCTGACAGATGCAAACGGCCGTAGCCATCTTTGTCACCCTGCAGGGAAGGGCCAAAAGATGGGTGTACTTGGTGGCTTTACACTGGTTAAGTTGGATAGTATTCTCCCTCCAGCCAGATGGAAAGCAGTACAGTATGGGCCAGGTATTTAAAAGGGGCTCTGACTAGAGACCAAAGCTTTGAATGGCAGCTCTAAGTTTGAACTGTAAGTAAGCATTTCCAGCATTAGGCCTGCATATGCCATGTTGTATTTCACTTAGCAATTGAGCAGTGTCCAAATGTTATTTGTTGGAAACAATGGACTTTTTCCACTGAAAAATATTTGTGGTGCTTTGGCTTTTCTGAATAATTTTAAGTTTCTTTGGTTTCGCCTCATCTGACTTTTAACAAATTTTTCTTGGAAACAAACTGAATTTTTAAAAATTAATTTGATTTAAACTGAAACAAATTATTGCCCCCATTCATCAGTGAAGAAAAGGGAGACTTTTCCCATAGAGCTCATTTCTCTAGTTTTTCAGTTTCATGTTATTCTAAATAAGGAAAACCTCATGTAGTAATTTAAAAAGAACATATTCACTGAAAATGTGAGCTATACTTTTACTGGCCTTAGTATTAACATGTACCTACTTCCTTATTTTTTAGCATACAAGAGCAGAAGAGTAACATTTTTACCTTCTTAATTAATGAGTGAAATTTTGGGGTTGAAATGGGTTGCCAGGAAGTCCTGTGGTCTATAGTATGTTCTGAGTAAAGCTGAATGTCTGCATCTTTAACCTACTACAAGGCTTTAAGACAGATGAAGCCCATTTCAGTCTGCTTACTGCTCCACTACTATGTTGAGATTACTACTTAAAAGTCAGCTGCTGTTTTGAACTTAGTTCTGCAAAATAAATGTAAGATTAGTAAGATTTTTTTTTTTAAATTCTGAAATGTATTTGTCAAGGAATCAAATAGTTTGAGGATTGAGCAGACCAGATGTCATATTGATATGAACATTGCCTATTGAACATTTTCTGTCTCCACCAAAGGAAGATTTAGGACCCTTTGTGAATTTTAGCCCCTGCTCATGCCCACTTGAATATTCATAATGTATCTATTCATTACTACTGCTTGGAGGATTAGTACTTTTTGTGTGTATGTATGTTTGTAGGAGCCATACTTACTCACAAAACATCTCTAGGGTTTTTTCCTGTGCAAATGTGGGGCCAAACAAAGACTATTTCTACAAGGCCTAATCCTTAATGAGGAAGAGAGCAGCAGAGATCCATAACTACTCCTCGTTCAGACCCAAAGAGGAGTGTGTTTCTTCCATCTGGTTCAGTTGGTCTCATAGATTACAGCCTCCTTTATAAACTACACCTTGCCTTACTCTATCCTTAGCCTATCATGACCACAGCCCTGTCACTACTCTTTGATTCGTATAATCATAGTATTAATTGTACAAGTGCTTTACAGTTATTTTGCAACTGAGAAATTATTCATTCAAACTGTTTGATTAGGAGTTGCAAAATAGGCTGCAATCAGAGAATTTTGGGATGCACTTGTGAATGGGTTAGCAACCAGAAAAGCAGGGCTACAATCATCATAACCAAGTAGGTTACTCAAGGCTAGTTATTTCTGAACAAAAACCTACTTACAACTACAGCTCATGCTACATTGCCTTTTTAAGGGATAGTTTTAAATGCAAATCTATTTACGGAGGTAGATGAGACGAAATGTGTGGCAGACACACCTGACTAACTCACATTTTGTATCTCTAACACTCAAAAGTACAATGCTTATGGTAATGAATTTTATCTATTACAAGGGAAAACAATCACCTTTGATGACATTATAGAATAAACACATTTAACAGCATGCTGAATTGCTGAAGTATCATTTTCAACGACCTCATTAGTGTCACTTAATTAAAACTTCCTGCTCTTGACTTTGATGCTGGTGCAGGCAAAAACACAGAGGGAATTGAACAAACAACAGAAAAGGGAGGGGTATCTTCTAGTGATAAATAGCAGTAGTTGCTAATGAAACCAAATCATGTACCTTTTTCCTGCAACTCCGATAAAATAATATGAAACACACAGCAACTTTGCATCAAACAAATTAATCAGCCGTCAGCAGATTCGCCTGATAATAATCTCCTGCCCTTATTGATAATTTAAGAAAAAAAAGTTGTTTTTTTCTGTACACAATCATTAGGTTGGTGATAATTAAAGCTTCAGCTTCAGAAATGCCATAATAACCGTTAATTAGTAGGATGCTATTTTCAACATAATTTGCTAATTAGGGAGGGAGCTTATATAGTGTACGTTCCTAATTATGAAAGGGTCTTGCGCTGTAGACTCTTGTGACTGGAGTGTAAATGACACCATTATGGGGGTCTTGGCAAATTTTAATTATTTATTTTTAAAGTATATTTTATTCAGAAATATTTAGCCAATTTAAGCATGCAGAGTAACTGCTTTCCCTTAAAATCCCTTTCCCTGCACTGGCACATTTCATCCATCAAATGCAAGATGCCAAGTACTTTGTTGGATAAACTCCACTAATTTCAATAAAATTAAGCTGGCAGAAAATTTAGCTCAATATATTTCCTTCATGTGGTTAGAGCACAGAGGCCAAATATTGCATCGATTGCTGTGTTCTGATGTTATAATTTCAGGGCAGAAATTGTGTACCTGCTGCTTGAGTAGGAAAAATTTCTGTTTCTCTGTCAGACTCAATTTTTAATACAGGACACAAACAACATCCACTCTTTCTACCCCATTTAACTGAGGTGCTTGAGTGTCAGGTATAAGCCTTTCTTTTTTTTTTTTTTTTTTTTTTTTTATTTTTTTATTTTTGGATATAAAATTTTTTTTTTTTTTTTTTTTTTTTTTTTTTTTTTTTTTAAGTTTAAAAAAAAACCTTTTTTTTTTTTTTTTTTTTTTTTTTTTTAAGAAAGAAAACAATATATTTTCGGAAATAGAACTTGATTAAATACATTCTTTAAAGAGAGAGAAATGCTAGAATATGAAAATAAGTGCTAAGGTAACATACAAAATGCAATTTATAAAGATAAATTTTGTAGCAAGCTCTATATGCTGCAGTGTCCCACTGCCTTACAAAGTAAGCTACTTCATAGCCTTAAAATTCAGCATATGTTTAGTTTTGGGATCTAGGCTCAGAAATTTATTAGATATGTATAACCTGTACTTACATTTGTAATTGTATATACCTATATTTTTCCAGATCTGTATGCATATATATGCCTAAAAGCAGGCATATATATAAACCATATACATATATCCATTTATAAGTAAATATATAATTCTTTAATTTACCTTTGCACTAATGCAAAACCAAAATGCCACTGTTACCCGCAGGTACATATTCTTGCTTCTTAAATTGTAGTAGTTGATTTCTTTGAACTGTTTTACCTTGTTTCAAATAAAACTATATTTCTCTTTCCCTTTAAAAAAAAATGAAAACTTAATTCAATAATAAATGAGCTCCAGCTTGGCATAAGAGTCACTTAACTTAAATCTTTTTGTAGAGGTTCCCACTTAAGCAGCTTGAAAGACAGTAAATCACGTTGGGGAACGGACATCCCAGCTTCATTGCCACACTGCAGAGTGCTGAATTAATGGCCACCTCTTTAGAATGTATGGATGTGCCTCCCAGCTGCCGGGCCTGACAGTGTTATAGCTCAATTAATGTGATTTTGATGTAATTGCAGATAGGGAACATAGCGCCTAAAAATTATATTTTGCCGTAAGAATTATATTGTATCATCCAGATGTGGGAATGAATATGTTAAGTAATGGGGTTTCTATCTGTTTTTATTTTCCACTAACTTAACAGAGAATTATGTGGTTTAGTTGCTGCCAGTTGCAACTGCTTCAAGGTCTGCATCGGAGGCAAAACATTGTTATGGTTGCTTAGCCTGCTTGTGGCTAGTATGTCCCTGATTTTGTTGTCTGATGAAGCAGTGCTTGTGAGATGCTGTAGGAATGTCTCCTTGGCTTAGAGCCAGCAGGTAGATGCTGGAGGTGGTTTTGTCCTAGATGTAAGCACTAGTTACTGTGATTCTGCTGCATTCACTTGTTGACCACAAGAAGTCTTTGCTTCCCTTTGAATCAATAAAAAGGAGGGTAGGGAAGTGTTTCAGATTATTTTTTGAAGTGTGGCAAAGAGATGGAGCAGGAAGATGCAGAAAGGGTTACTGCAATGAGGTTATATGGGACAAAGCATTTTAGACTGTGAGCCTTCTGGGGCAGAGGTTATCTTTGCTGTGCCCAGACAGGAAGGTCACAGGAAGTTACAGGGATAAGCGGTAGTTGATTCCTGGATCATCCTACTGCTCTGGAGGTAGAAAAAAAAGGTAAAGTGAAGTCATATTCACAGAAATCTGTATTTCCATACTTACTCATGTATTTTATTTAAAACAACATACATAAACACGTTAATTTGCATTAAGGAGCTGGAACAGAACATGTACAGAATAAACACAGGAACAGGTAAAATCATACCCAAATGGCTAGACTGAACTGGCAGGCATTATAACAGATTTACAAAAGTAAATCATAATAAAATTCAGGCTCCCCCCCTTCAGGTGAGCTCTCGACTGATCTGTAATGCTCCTGCCACTTGGTTATGAAGGCTGCTCAAGATGCAAGTCACCCTGTCTGACCCTAGTAAAATAACTACAAACGTCTCCTTATCCTTTTATTACAAAGTGAAATAACATGGACTCAGGTATGAAAACTAATGGAAGCTGTCCCATTTGGTGTTTACTCCTTTTTAATAGTTTCTCTGCAATTTGACTGGTTTATTTGCTGTAATTTCGGTGTCATTAGCATCATACTTCAGGGCAGTTCCAGTACTTTGCTTGTCTGTCAACCACTGTTTGCTAGTCAGAGTGCGGGGATTTGCACAGCACCTACAATTCATTGTCAGTAACTGTTGTGACTGTAAATTCCAGTGCTCTCATCAGCCACTATGACTATGGTGTCTCAGCTCCTATAGGCTCCAGGACTTTGATTTCTTGTGATGTCTCCAGCAAATATGTTGAAAGGGCTGGCTTCTTATCCACTTCAGCAAAGACAAATCCCCTGAAACACCCTTGAAACACAATTTTCAAGGTACTTAACCACCTAATACTTTCTGAAGGTTTCATTTTAGATAGGTTCTCTGTTTAATACAAGTAGAGCCTTATACAGTGTGTGATATTACACAGAGCTTCCATGGGTGATGGACCAAGGCTTCACTTTTCCCCATGTCTTGGTATGCCACAGTGGGAGCAAAGGAAAAAAGGATTTTTGGGGAGAAAGAAAAAATGCACCCAAGAGGAACACGATTGTGAAACCTCAACAGTTGGCAGGGAGTCAAACTATAAATCCCAAAGCCTCATTTTGTATGTGAAAGCTGACTGGATTGCAACTTGACTAGATCCTTTAACTATCTGAATAAGCCAAAGTAAATTAACATGGAGAAATCTTGTCCACTAACATCCCAACTCCTGGGCAGTTATTAGTGGATGGTGCCCAGTTTCCAATGCATTTATTAAGAGATTAACAATAACGTGGCAATATTTTACCTCATATTAATGCCATTACTACACGTTATCACCCTTTGGCTTTGTGCTGCGAGGTCCCCTGAGGCCTCAGGGGCTGTACGTGGTTGAGGAAACCCGTGAGTGCGTCAGTATGTGCTCACATGGCCAAGTTTATTGTGTTTTCTCCTGACACACGGCAGGACAGCATAACCCCCCCCCCCAGCCATCGCCATGGTGGATGGCTGTCACTGGAGGGATGACAAAAATGAGCTTTTTTTGTAGAGAGTCAGTGTACATGCGTGCAGGCCAGTGAGTGGCCGGGCGCAGTGAGCAGGAGTGGCCGCCAGGTGGCAGCACAGTGCGGCCTCGAGCCACTGCTGCCCATTGGCCACGGGCCCTGGGACCTTCCGCCGGGGCTGGGGGAGGCGCCATGTTGTGGCGGCCCTGCGCCTCCTGCCAGCACTCGGCCCTCACTTAACATCCGTTTTTTTCAGCGTGTTCCTCCTCCTTCTCCCTTTGTTTTTCTGCTGGTTTGTTCACTGAAAGTAGAAATGCTCCTTACCCCCAAGCGAGCAGGACTTTTATGCTTTCAAGGCCTCCTCACAAGTCCCTGAGCTCCATGGAGGTGACTGCATCATGGCAGAGCTGTGGGACGGTGTGTGGTGCTACCATGAAGGAAAAAAGGAGCACAGAAACACTAGGCATAGCCCTTGAACACGCAAGGCAGGGGTGAAGGAAGATGTCTGACACAGACAAAAGTGAGGGCAGGCGGCCAGCACACCCTAGTGCGTGGTCACCTGTTTTGGATGGATGTGTTCAAAAGTTAATGCATGAAACTCATCAGTTGGGTGAGCACAGCTGATGCAGATGGGAGGTATCAGGTAAAAACCACAACAGTGGTGCGTTGCTACCATTGAGTTTCACGAGCTGGCTGAGTTGATTAAAAAAACCAAAAGTCTGGAGAGCTGACATAGCTGCTGTAAAATATATATCAGGTTGTCCTTGGCTGCTATGGACTGTTCTGGAAAATGGGGATGGGTGACCAGGTAGACGCACCTGCCAAGGTGCTGTTGTCACCTGAGAGTTCCCAGCTGCCCAGATCCATGGCTTTTTGGGCAAGTTTTTGTTGGCTGAGCACGTGAAGTTGCCATGTTGGCACCACAAGTTGGATCCAGCGTGAGCTATTTCATGGTGACTTTTATTCACCATCGCACTCCAACAACAGTAGGGAGATTTCAGATTATGTGAACACTTTGAGTAAAGAAATTGCTACTAGTAGAATTTAGTAGCATTAGCTATGTCCATAAATCAAACCAGGGCTTACAACTTCAGGTTTGATACCCAGGCAGACTACGTTGTCCTCTTGCCTTCCTATTTTCTAAATGTAAAATGTTGGTGTGAGGATTTTTCAGATTTCACTCTGTTTAGCTTGGTAAGATAGCCCAAAGAGGGAAGCAGTGCATGAGGACTAAAATTTTATAATTAAGTGTAAGTTTGAGGATTAATTCATGCAGTCTTTGCCATGACAACAGCAACAAAAAAATAATTGTGTAATTGCCATTCCTTCTACCACAGACTTTAAAAAATTCTAGTCTTGCTCAAATCTGGTTGGATTTTCTTCAACCAGTTCTTTGGAGTGAGAAAGAAGCATGACATGTTTAACCCAGGGCTGTTTTGGGACAGTTGTAACTCGCTGAAAACACAGTTTTGCATGAGTGATGTTTAAGCCTAGATTACACACAGTGCTTTACTTACATTGTGGGCTATGTCAGATGGAATATTTAAACTGATAAAAGTCAGAAATGGCCATTTCAGAAGTTTTCATTTCTTAGCTATTAGCAATTTGCATAGAATGACAGGGGGAAAAAAGAATACCTATAATGAAAGCAAAACCAGGTTGTCTCCTGAGATTTTGATACGTCTCATGATTTACTCAGCTGCACGTTTTCATTTTTCCTCACCACTTTCCATAGGCACATGCAACCAAACTTCACCTTTCTCAACCTTCTGCTCTGATTGGTGGTTGTACCTAGTGCTGTATATGTATGTACATGTTTTTAGAGCTTTAGTAATTTTCATAGCTTCTTCAACTCCTCTTTTTTCAAGAGCAATATTTTAGCCTGAAACTTTCATTAAAGGACACTGAAGCTCCTCTTTCTCATTGTTTGGTAATATTGGTCATTATTATACCTCTTGTGTGGTATATCCTTGGAAGGCCAAACTACTGGCTATGTATAGTTTTCCATAATACACTGAAGAAGTGATCCATTTTCTGTAAAAGTGGTTTGAAGCATTTTTTGACAGGGAACAGGATGAAAACTTGTTTTTTGGGGAAATTCCAGCAAAGAGTTGATTGTGACCTCTGGTGCTCTGTAGTGTCAAGGACAGATGGGAAGATGGTATGAATCAATATATGTCAACTGCACAGATGGTACAGTCATGCCGTGTCCATATCCTGATCTCCTATCCCTTTGAAACAGAAATTAATAATCCCTTCATTATAGGCAATAGCTGCCAACCAGCTGAAAGATCAGGCTGTGAGTTAGGGTGAAATTCTCTGCAAGGTTTCTTTGCAATGAGGAAGCTTGACTGAATGTTGATTTTAAAAAGAGGGCTTGGGATTGACCTATCTTTGGGCACAGACCAACCCTAAATGTAGAAGGGCTGAAGGGCGGGCTGCTGTGAGGAATGTAGGGAACACAGCACCAGCCATGGAGCATCAGTGCTGGGGGAGATTTGGGGTATGGAGACCTGTGGGGTGACTGAGCAGCCCCACCTCTGCCCCTGGAGAAATTCTTGGACATGAGGAGAGTGGTTCTACCCTGTGCCAAGATGCTGCAAACATAAGCTTGTTTTGAATGCCCTGTACAAGATGATAGCAACACATGGCTTTTGAAAATAAAATCTGGAAAACTTGGGACATTTGTCTGATAACCATATCCTCACTCGAGGACCCTAGTTCTGCTCTTGCAGTTTTATCATGCTTTTCCAAAAGGGCCTGCTTTTGTAGACATGCAGTCACTTGAGAATTGCAGTTAATTACTGTTTATGCCTGTCTGTTTTTAAAGCTTGTAATCCCCACAGCTATGGAGAAAACCAGCCAGCCAACTTAACAAAAAAAAAAAACCCAACAAACAAAACCAAACAACAACAACAACACCCCCCCCCCCCCCAAAAAAAAAAACAAAACCAAAAACAAACCCCAACCAAACAAAACCAAAAAAACCCCCAAAGCAGAACTGCTCTTCAGGCTCAAAAGAGCAGAGAACAACTAAGCCCAGTTTCTAAAGGTTCAACCAGTCTTCTGACTTGAGTGCAATCCAGCAATGGTGTCAGTTGTGGGAGTGCTGGATGACAGTATCTGTGAAGTGGAAGCCAAATGAATGGGCTGAGGTGGTTTCTTGCACACTCAAGGAAGTCTTGACATGTAAGTTTTCTACTTTCCACTGTTCAGTGGGAGAGTACCAGCTTGTCCTTGTCTTTGCTTTTAGTGGCAAACAAGGCCTGATATTAAAGGCCATAGTTTGAAGGAGAATATGTAATATAATCAGCTACTGCAACCCACCAAAACGAGTATTGGCACGCCTGCACAGGCTTCACTGGTAATGATGAATTCAGTATTCACCACATGGACTAATTAATGCACTATAACATCTCCCAGTGCAATTTGCAAGTCACAGATTGCATTAGGTGATACAAATGACTCATTTGTGAACCTGAAGGATGACCTTTGGCAGGACTAACTTCTGACCTCAGAAATATTAAAGAAAGGTTATTTCACCTTGCCATTGTTTCCAAATGCCAAAATAGCCCAATTAAAAACCTTGACATGGAACCATAGGAGCAGATGTGAGTCCTAAAGGGCATTAATTATTTTCAGTGTCAGCTGGTTGTATAACTGAGGCCAAATGAGAGTTTGGAAAGCTATTAAGCCCCTGTCTTACATGGATTGGGTCTAAGGTTTGAATTGAAAATAGTATGTGGTTTTCATTTGGGTAAGGGCAGGTTGTCCCAGCGAGAGATGTGAGCTACCTTTCTATACAATAACTGTTAGATGATCTTTAAACTCCTTCAGTAATAATAATCCATCACAGCTTCAATATTTATGAAATAATCATTAGTCACCATGCTGCGAGGTCGAAATCCTGTGCATATGTTCAGCATTGTTTCCCTGTGTGCTATTCTCACCCTCCCTCCCTGGCCACTGATCTTGTTGTGTGCGTGCTTTTTTCCAAATGCGGTGACAGATGAAGATATTGCACCAAAACTAAGTTCCCATATGGCTAATTTCTACATTTGTTTTAACAACACACAGATTTAAAACAAGTGAAAACACAAAGACTTGAGTAATCTTGGCGTTCTTTCCAGTGCTCTGTAATTTCTTCCTCCAGGTGGGCTTTTATTGACACATACTGAAATGCCTTGATGTGTCTTAAAAAAGAAACTAGTCAGACCATAATTCACTCAAAGACTTTCATTTGTTTGGGGCAAAGCCTTGTGTAACACTCACCCTATTTCAACCTTCCCAATCTCAACAGTTTAAAAATGATTTATTTTCTTAGCTCAGCAAACAAGGAAAGAAAAACAAGAAATATATTTAAGGAGCATGAATATATAAGTTTGTAACTTGCATCCATATCCAGAAGGGTTTATGCCACTAAAATCTGCATTGCAGTTTTTTTTCCTTTTTCTATTTCCTCTTGCTGTTGTTGTTTCAACATTAGTCACCGTGAAGAGCAAATGATAATGGTTCTTGGATGCCATGATAATAGGAATAAAATAAGAATAGATAGGTCCTATTTGATAGAATGGTTACTGATATCACCCAAGGGAAAAACTTCCAAACTTCGGTTATTTTCCCAACAGATATTTTCTCTCACCTGCTGGGGATTGCTCTTTGCCATCATAATTCTGAAGCTCTACCAGGAGAATATTGTATTTATGCTTTCCATTCACATGACAGAGAATTAAGTAGAGGTGTTTTTCTGTGCAACATGTTAGCATGTCCTTCAGCTACGTCTCCAGTGTTGTTGCTAATTGTTTAGTGGATGGTTCAGTCTTACCCCACTGCAAAACCTAGAACTGTGTTAAATGAAACACTCCTACCTTGTTTGAATGAACAAAATAAGATTGCAGTAGGAACTGTTAGCTGTGCTTTAGCTGGAGTGTTACCTTGTTAAGATGGGTCTTCATTCCTCTTACGAAATCATAAAGAACTCGCCTTCATTATATGTAGTAAAAGATACTGCAAACTCAGAATTGAAGTTTTTCCCAATTGTTTTGTCTGGTTTTGTTTAGGCTGGGGTTTACTTATCCAGATTATCTTGGTTCAACCTTTACATATCCAAATTGGTAATGCTGGTTGAACCTCTGCTTTTAAAATAGTAGATTTCTAGGGGAAGGGGAAGTATGGTCTTGTGGTCTAGTCACAGGACTTCTTAACTTCACTGTTTGCATTGTATTATTAGTCTTGCCATAGTCACATGGTGAGTTAGAGGCATCTTACTGCCTCATTTATCCTGTTCCTAAATTGGGGTAATAATGCTTCCTTAGAGTTCCTAAAATGATTGCTGTATTCTTAAAGAACATCTCTTCTTAAGAAGATTGGGGCAAATGTTTATGAAAGTTGGAAGACAGTGAAAAGGGTAATGATGGAGTTGCACTTAATTTACACATCCCATTAAGGAGTGGAGCCAGTGACATAAATGTAACCTTTCTTATGTTTACATGCATGACTGACAATTTAGTGTTTTCTTGTGCAAGTCTGCTGGTGTCTTCCTAGTTGCAAAGGATGTTTTTCCATAGCCACAGTGAAACCAACAATAAAAAAAAAGGCGTTTAAAAGATGGGTGGAGGGAAGGTAGAAAAAAGAGGTACAAAAAAAGAGTATAACTTTGTTGAGTAAGAGTTTGTTCCATGAACAGTAGATCTAATGAAACTAAACTCCATTTTTCTACAGATTTGTATTGTTTCCTGTGCTCCTTTATCACAATAACTCCATTCATCATGTCCGCTTGTCACCATAATGCTCTTTGATCACTGACATAACCTTTATAGGCCTCACTCCAATATTCTCACTACTTTCCTGTGAACCTAAGTTCTACTGCAAACATAGCGTCCTCTCCTGCCGTCTTTTATAACTGTCCCATAGCTGTTGTACTCCTCGTATCCTGTGCTCCGTTCCAGTTGGGCTGTGCAAGGATGCACTTGCTGCTTCTCTGTTTGAATTGTAGCTGTTTTTCCTTCCATGGGAGATTCTGCTAAGGCATGCACTTTTAGGAAGATGTCAAAACTTTACTTTTTTGAGACTTATGTAGAGAATGGACAAGGGGTTAAAACTATTAGGGGGAGGGACTCATGAGCAGACAATGTGATCTCACAGATCCTTGTTTCCTTAGGAAATGAGACTGAAAAAAAGGCCTGATTGCCTCAGGGGAAGAAGACAGGAAACTGGCCCGCTGACCAATTATGGCATTGTTTTCATTGTGATGTGGTTTATTTGCCATCCTGATGAGCACTATACCATAATCTGAGCACAAAAGTGTTTGGGTATGTCTGATTCTGCTCAACAGTTGTAACTCTTTTTTGTGTTGAAACAGGCTAAAATGGTTACATAGGAATAGAGGTCAGGGTTAGTAAAGTGAACTCATTTCTGGCTTTGCATATTCTGATAATGTCTACCTATACCAGCACCTGTGGTTTGGAGCATTTGAGTTCCAAAAAAGCCTTTTCCAGATGCTTTACTTTTGACAAATGTTACCTCCTGTGTTGAAATGTTCTTCATTAGGCAAGATCTGAACATTATCAGAAAGTTTGATTAAAAAATGAGGTATTGTTCTTGAGTATGTGAACGCATACACATTTTGCTCAAAGTTGGGACCTTCCTGTAGGTAGTGCTGGTGTCTCGGGGATTCGAGTGTATGAATCTGAAGTTTAGCAGAGATTTAGTCCCTAGGTTGCAGAAGTGTCTTTCAGTGATTTGTTGAAAAATCTGTTTTGAGTTCTCAGTGTTGTAATGGTTTTAAAACATACCTTGCTCATGCACACTGGCTTTTGTTATACAATAGCAGGCTTTTACAAACGATCTCCCAGAATCCACTGGCACTGTGCCTGTGCTCAGAGGAGTAGTTGTCTCATTCAGCGTGCAATTTCACCATTTTCAACTTGTGCTGTTTGCAAAATATAAAAGGCCGGATTGCATTGGATTCCATTTACTGTGTGGGTGTATCCAGGATGTGCTCTGTCAGGATGTTTGGCAAGAGATCGTACTCTGAAGTTACATTCAGGATTGTTCCATTGGCTGCGTGAGGGTGATATGGAATAATTGCATACAATAAATGCCATATGCAATATATAAAATATGACATAGCTCTGTAAGAGAGGTGCATGATTCATATGAATGCGAAAATGTTTTTAGAAGAATGTCTTTGTAAGAGGATAGACTGAGGACAAAAGAAAAAAATTATCATTCTGATTTCACCATATCCATTTTGTGGCAGTATAGCATATCCTGCTGAACTTTCCATTCAAAAACTAAATTGATTTGGGAAACTTAATATCCTTGGACATTGCCATGGATTTGATATTTTTACTAAGGTTTGCCCATATTACTCACAATTGGGGTCATTAGGTAGATTATCAGAATTGCAGTCTGTGCTGATGGGTGTACCGATTTAAAATGCCATTGTGGGCAACTTTTGCATTGGATTACATCCTCCCTGACCCCTGAAGTTAATGGAATTACAGAGGGAGTGGTGTAACAGCCCAGAGTTTTGGCCTACAGTCATCTTACCCATTTGTGGCAGAACGGCATTGATGTCAGTGAACACGTGAGTTGAGGGAAATGATGGCCTCAGAGTTGGGGTTTTTCTTGGGTGTGTAGTGCCTGGTTTTCTTAAATTGCTTTTCTTATAAAACTGAAACTGATACATTAGCATTCTCTTGCTTTCAATTAGCAAAAAAAAAAAGCACATCTAAAAAAAAATATTGCTGGCCAACTGCGTGGTAGATGATAGGAAGAAAAAAGATGGAAAACCAGGTGTAGTGACTGCCATTTTTAACCAATGGAAATACAGCATAAAATAGTGTCTGTGGTACATTATATAAACTGTGTTCCACCTGGCTTGCATTGTCCCTTTCTTACATTTATGGTGTGAACATTTTTTCCCTCTCTGGAAGCAGCTGGAAAGTGTAAATTTCAGGTTTAAGTAGGTGTGTGTTGTTGCATGTGGATTTTTTTTATTTTTGTTCCTTCTGAGAGTGGGTAATGGCATGACTATATTTTGGAGAAGGCTATCGTGACCAAAGTAGTACTTATCACCCCACTGCACTGTCCCTTTAAATAAAGCATGCAGAGTTCACTTTCTGAAGTTCATTAGCTTGTGTTATCAATAATTTAGGATAATATTCCAGTGGTGCCTAAGTGCCTGGACCACCTTATTTTCCCTGTCAGCTTTCTCATACCCTAGCAGTCCAGTGAACTTGATAAGTGTCCCATCATCCTGTTAATCAAATTACTTATGAACCAAAATTGACAGTTTTCATTAATTATAAAGGATTATTCTAATTGCAATTCAAATTTATTCATTTAGAACAGACGGCATTNGAAATGTTTTGCCATCGAAGCTGTGTTCATTAATTTCTTCAAGATGCTGAAGCAGGCATTAAGGATGCCTGCTGGAGTCCTTCCCAGTGTCATGTGGAACAGCAAGGGGGCTAATCGTCAGCCTTGTAACATCAACTGGTTACCCCCCTCGTGCGATATGAACCTTTCCCCTCCAGTGAAAAATGAACCTGTCTGAGACAAAAGCACAAACTATGCATGCAATGAGACAATGTCATTATTCAAACCTATATAAGGCTGTGCTCCCAGATTATTAAGAATCATATCTTCATGATATTAATAAGCACCTACCTTAAGTCTTTTGCTAAAGTTACATGCAGGTATATTTGTATCTGTCCTTTTATTGATGGTATTCTAGATTAGGAATATGAAAGCTGGTGCATAGGATTCTCACATGATTGACTTCCAAACTGTTAAACTGCTTCTGCACCTGATGTGAAAACTGTGTTGTCATGCATTACATGATCCAAATAGCAATAGTTTTGTTAACATACCTAGAAATTATTGCCATCTTGTCTTAATAATTTTAGTAAAACATCTGTCAACTCATTCATCTTAAAAAAAAATGAACAAACAAAAAACATTTCTTGGAAAAATACATATTTAAAAACTTGTTTCAAAGCAAGTTTCTTTTACTTTCTAAAATGAAATGAAAATCTTTGGTGTTTCTGTTTGCAAATATTTTATTTTTATTGGATGTATTTGCTTCAGGCTGTTTTCGTATCATGTTAAGTCATTTTTTAAACTGTCATATTGATTGAAAGTTATCCTAAATAGCAGTGTGTAAGTTACAAGTGTGTTTTTTTGAGCAGAAAGTGAAATTCAAATGAATGGAATGTGTACTGCAAATGTTAATTATCCCATGTTACCTGTCTTCTGCACTTCTTTTTGGAGTCAGGAAAAGCACCAGTTAGGGGTGCATCTTGAGCAAGCGCATAAATGCATTTATAGGACAAAGTTTAAAGCACATGCTTGAGTACTTTGCTGCACTGGGATTGTGGGCAGGAAATGAAAATAGTATTGAAAAACTATTAACTTTGATTTTCTACATGAGCTCTGAAACTCACAAGGGGGTATATTGTCTTTGTAAGTGTTCTTTATTACTGGTGAGGTATCTGACAGAGGTGTTTTCAGGGATAAGGGGGGTTGTGGTATAGAGACAGAAATGGAAAAAGTACTGCAACCCATTTGAGAGACTGCAGGTAGCTTTTAAGTTACCAGTATGGTGTATGGACTCAACTCCTTGTTTTTGGAGAAGTTTGTCCATCCTGTAAAGTACTTTCCAGGGTGTCCAGTTGCTCTGTGGCAGGGCAGTCCAGTGAACTTCAGATTTTGTTGACACTTCTGGTGTGCCCTGGACTGTCTGTCAGCAGAGGAGAAGGCATTAAGCTTTGGGATGAGACTTGCTGGGAAAGGGGGTGCTCTGAAATGAAGTATCTTGAACTCAGTGGTAGAAGTTATTCTTTATATTGTGTACATGGGCAAGTGCCTCACCATGTGCAAAATCCATATGCTCTCTAATTTTTTCTTTTCTGTGGCTATTGTGCACTCCTCTCTAAAGGACATATGTGCCCTGGCAAGTTCAACACAGTCGGTTCACGGCATGTGTGAAGAGAAACTTCCCTGCAGGATCAGCAATTTCAGCACGCTGGTCCTTGTGAATTTAGACCTGTGCATGCACTGTTTATCTGTCCCTGACTCTCCCATTGCAGCATTTACAATCTTGGCCTTATCCACAGTTCCCTAGGCCAAATGCTCTTTCTGATCAGTTTTGTCAGGCCTTGTTTTTGCATCTAGGAAAGGCAAATGAGATGGCATCAGCATTGTGCAAGTTTCCTCTCTGCGAGAGTTTTGTGCTTGCTGGGTCCTTCTTGGGTGATAAATCCAATTTCCTGATTGTACGTGTGTGTGTATAAATACCCAGACTAAAAAAAAAATAAAATCTTTAGACTGGCATGACAAATTCCCTTCAGCCAAAAAACCTTATAATGTAGTAGATTCTCCAAAGTTCTTGATTTATTTGATCTGAAAAATCATTGAAAAACCCTATCCCTGATTAGCATTTGTGAAACCTCAACTGAATAGTGATGGTTGTTGTACAGACAGTTGATTATGCTTTGCAAATAACATATCTGTTGAAAATACTCCCCTCCTTTCTGTTTGTATTCCGATTTTACTCTTTGATATTTGCTAATGTATTCACAATTATTAGAACTTAATTTAATTGAAAGTCTGCAGGCTTGGGAAGCACATGATCTTAGTGTTTGTCCTCTGGCTGCCAGTTTTTTCTCTGCACTTACAAGGCATTTGTAAATTGTCCCTGGTCTTTACACTTTCCAGCCCAGAGCTGGATTTCCATATTCACTTGGAGGGAGTAGAGGGGGCAGGAATAAAATCATAGCTCACGTGTGCAAGGCGATGTCAACTTCTATTCTTGTGTTAGTTATATGCATTTTTCTTTTTATCCCATGCTTCTCTATAGGTAGTACTCTTTTTGATTTGCATGGCATGCATATAAAACTTCTGAAAATAGCAGAAGGTAGGCATCCTGCTACAAGTGTAGCAGGTTAGATAGAATGAACCAGGAGAAGTTGGTATTCATTTTGTTTCATCTCCTCAGAAAGTGAAAATCTTGTATGACCCACACCTTTGGATTTATGAGTGCAACTTTGTGACTTAGGCCAAACTTTTCAGAATTTTTTTGTGTAATTTTTTGAAAAGTCTTTGAAACGGCTGTGTAATTTTTTTGAAAAGTCAGGAGTATATGTAAAATTTTATTTTAATAGAAAGGTGTTTTTCGATTA
>VZTO01005956.1:42461-83349 GCA_013400615.1 Syrrhaptes paradoxus | reverse complement strand
AAAAAAAGTCCTTTCAAAACTGATTTACAGGTTTTGCATATTGTTTTTTGATGTACTGAAAAGAGGGCACTGAGTAGAAGTTACAGTTCTATTCACACTACAGTACTTCATGCTAGACAAACCCATCCCTTAGATCAAACAAGTTCTTTAAACTGCTTTCTTCACTGAGAAGCAAGAATGAGCTCAGAGCTACACAACCAACATGGCAATGACTGGGAAAATACATACGCTACACCCAAATCTGTGTGGAAATAAAACAACACAGAATACTGACAAAAAGATGAAAACTGTGTCAGGGTATTTCTACAAGCTAGTATAGAGCTTATATACATATATAAGCTAGTCAATATGACAATATAAAATCTGCTCAGTATGAAACACGTTTTTGTAAAGGTCAGTAAAAAGGTTGCACTATACACTTTAAAACAGTTCAGCAGGTTCCTTCCCCCTATCCTCCTCCTGACATCTGAAACACTGACTTTTCTGTATGGTATACATTATACACAGAAACAAGCACACAAATTGCATCTCACAGGTTTTCTGTGGTGGTTTTATAGTTTAAACTCACCTCATATCCTGGACAAGAGAGATTCTAAGAGGTGACATGGCAGGACTGGTATCAGACTTTCTCCTTTCTGAATCAAGAAGTATTCCTAGATTCAGAAGAATAGATGGATTTCTACTAACAAGAAATTCTGAAGATTTTACAATCAATATAAAAAAGATGAACTAACACCAACTTGCATTATTGGTGACTCACTGCTTTGTGAAGATATTGTGGCATATTTCCCCTTCAAATGACATGAAAATCTAATACACTACACAGGTAGTTATGCAGATTAGCACGCACTGAGCATTAACACGTTGAGCTTAGATTCAGCTGAAATTGGTACGACATCAAATGGCTTAAGACATATATTAATCAAGTATCATTTTGTAAAGACTAACCCATTTTCTTTCTATGTGGTAAAACTGACTGGCACCATTGACCGCAGAAAACAGCGTTTGACATGTTTTACTGAGCACACCACACACCATTTGCTTAACTAATCCATCACTCCTGTAACACCACTACTTTTTAAAATAGCACATTTGTGGGTTTTTTAAGCAACATTATTACTTGTATCTTTCAAATTCTGCTGTAGAATCAAGTTCTATATTAAGTAGAGTCCCTGCCCTCAATCCCAAGTTAGAAAGCATAAAACCAATTGTAACTTCAGTCTGATACGCAAAAACACTGTGGATGAACTGACATTCAGGAGACATCTGTGTTTATGATCACTTACAGGACCTTGGGCATGTCAGTAATGCTCAGCTCTTTGCCTACAGCAACTTAAAAAAAAAAAAAAAGGACCCACTGCCTTCCCCAAAACCATTGTTCTCTCTGAAGTTATACCCTATTCCCCCATCTGACACAAGTAGTGTTTAAAAATTATATTAATAACCTTAGAAATAGATTATCAGTGAATTTTACATGCAATATTACTTTCAATGCAACACTTGATACAACAAAAATTAAAATGTTTCTTTCCTGTTTTTTTTGTATTTTTTACAATCTTTTTCTTTTAAACAATAAGCCTACTGTTCAGTTGTTTTTCAAGAGAGAATGTAAAACTTCAGGATGTACAGCTCAATTTTATGTGCTCACACTTGTTTCCACCCCCATCCACAACATGACATGCTTTGCCAGCCACGCAGTGACTGTGTCACATGGGGAGGATGGTATATTGGAGCAATTAATCTTAAAGTCTATCTTTGAAACATCAGATATTTCTGGTATCTGACTACTCCAGTAATCAGATACCAGACCCAAACAAGTGGGCTCAACCCAAACAAGTTTATTTTTCACAAAATATATTGAGACAATTCACCAGGCCCACATTAATTCCATAGCAGATAGAATACTTGATCCAGTTATACTGAGTGAAGGATATTTCCAAGGAAACCATCTCTGCATGGTGCAAATCTGCACTCAGCTCTTTCTCAGTTTTTTATTGTCTTCTTCCAGTGGAAGACAATCTTACCTGAGCTACTGAAGCTGCCTGATGTAGTTTTTCTCTGTCTGTTTTCCAGGTAGTGTAACAGGTGAGACCACAAAGCAGACTTTCCCTAAAACAAAAAAACCACACATTAGTTCAAGAAATTGCTATCAACTGAATTAAAAAGTAAATCATCATTGAAAGTATCAGTCATAACAAAAAATGCTCTAAATATGTTTCTCCCTATAAAGCTATTGGTAAAACCCAAAAATGAGACACAAGCCAGAGGTGCCTGGGAGCTGTAAAGAGGTTGAGAAAGCAAAGCAGGAGTCAAACTACTGGGACCTAATGATTTCGGTAACTGGAAAAAGTCAGTTGAACTTCATTTCTCACAGTTTATTAACATGACAAGGAAACATTTAAAGGCTTGTAAAACTCCATGTGTGAGTAGAGTTCTGAGGCCATAACGTGCACTGTGTGTCTTTCCCTCCCTGCCTCTCCAGCAGGGAAATGACAAGAGAGACAGAGCCAGCCTGAGCACACCACCCAGACCAAGTCTTGTGCCTCCGTTCCCTTCAGGGTAATTCAGGGCTAAAGATGCACACTGCCAATTTTCAGAACCTCCAAAGATCCCCCTCAATTTCACCAGGCAAAGGACTTGGATAATCACAAACACAATAAGAAAAGACAACCCAAAACACAAGCAGGACAATGAAAGCTTATCAGCAACTCAAGCTCCACGCATTATAAAACCAACTTAAAGGTTAAAATTTGGGATGTAGTATTTAGGCCAAGATAAATCCATCAAATGATGTTAAAAGGTGCACCTTGCTCATTATGTTGCTTTCTTAAACCTCTGGTGGCTTAAAGCAAAGTGTGAGGAAATCTTCTGCGGGCAAACTAAAGATTCTTGGATTCATCCTAAAATACTCCGCACCATAAATCAAAAGCTTGCAAAGCCACAGAAAGGCAGCAGTAATTGAACAGGGGCTCTCCAGCACATTAATTAGAATTACTTACAGAGGAAATTAATTAGTATTACTTATCATCTTTCTAAATTATTATATTAACTTGAAATCACAGTAAGGATTTAGCAGTTCCGCATTCCAGAAAAAGTCATATTACAAAGCCATATTTTTATTTACAACTTCGTGCATAAAGAAATGATAACTGTAAAACAATTGTTATCAATTCAGCACTATCAGCGTCATCTACAATCATGTATGTACCTGGAGGTACAGTAATTATAGTTCATCTCTGAATTTTTTTTTAAACTATCTTTTAAAAAAAAAAATAATCTCTAAATGCTTCAATCCTATAGCTCACTACAGTTGATAAAAAGAACTAATGACCATGAGGGATTATTCCAGAAGTGGCATGCTTCCACAAGATAAAGCCTAGAGTGTCTGTAACATCTGTGTTGAAAGAAATCTATCAAAAACATGCATTCAATGGTGAAGATATAATAAAATCCAGAGAAGCTCAATGCCTCCTCATAGGTGTACCTGACAGATCCAACACGGAAAGCCAACATTGCAAGTTTATAAAAAGAGAGTATGAAAAATATCAACCAAGGAAGAGTTGCATCCAAAATGGCATTTGTCTCAACAAACACACGCATGCACGCACAGTCTAGTGTTCAGCAACTAGCTGCCACGGCACGGAGAACTGCAATAGATCACATAAAGCAGCAAACAAAGGGTCCTGCAGCAAACAGACACCAACAATCATGATAAAAGTAAGAGCTCATGCAGTATATAGCTGCCCACTCCCTTTACCATCATGGTGCTCTCCTTTAACTTCACCAAATAGCAATGATGATGCAAGTTGTATCTATGAGGGAAAGGAAGACAGCCTAGGGAAAGCAGTGGGACAGAGAATGGGCAAGGGAATAACCAAGGCCTTCTGAAAGTTTCGACTGCTTCAGTCACTAAACCCTACATTCAACAGCTCTCCTGCATTGCACTGCTCTGGGCAAATGAAGGTGTGGATTCGCTTTGCACTGGAAGAATCAGTAGGTAGTTAATGTAGGACTATCTCATCAGCAGGAAAGGGGTAAAAGCAGGGATTGGTGGAAGGAAAGCCATCCTCATTACTATGGTCAATTGAGAAAGAAGAGTCTTCCTTGGCTCATTACTGAAAAATGAAATACAATCAATGTATAAGAGAGTAGGCTTTTGCATATTTAATAAAGGCCAGAGCACACAGAGACTTGGTGGTGCTTTTTATTGGTTTTTGGGGTTTGTTTTGGTTTGGTTTTTTACACTGTGGATCATAATACGAGATGCATTGCACTTCCTCCGCCAGGCCTCTATTATATTCCACCATTCAGCACTGTCTGCCAACATCTGCAATCAATCCAAAGCATTAACCTTATGTAGGGTTGGCCGCCTGGTGCTCTGAAAGGCCCAAATCTGAGTTGAAGCAGAGTATACTGATGCTCTGTCTTCTAAGACGAAAGCAGTACAGCTTCTATCCTAAGTGATATACAAGAGGGGAGAGAATCACATGGTAAATCTTCACACAGAGAACTGCTATAGAGTTTGAAGGAGAGCACATTTAAACACTGGCGCTTGGGTGCTGGGAACAGAGATACTGAATTACAGCTGTCCGGATTATGTACATTTATTCTACACAATCTTTTAAAAAAAAGTTATTATCCTCCCTGTTCTTGCTATTTTTTTGTGCAAAGGAGGAGGAAAGAATAAAGGCCTTCCACCTAGTCCCACAAGTGACTCCAACAGAAGAGTACGAAAAGCAATTATTCATTTCATACGAAAAACACCACCTCCAACTAGTGATCTTGTAAATGTCAATTAACTATCCCTACATCACTCAGGAAGAATCAAAGAAGCAAGAGTTTTACTCTTAAAAATGAAATTATCCTTTGTGAAAACAAATTCCCCATACCATATCCCACTGACAGCACCTTTAGCGTACGTTGCCTTATAGCCAATTTCAATAACAAAAGTATTAAGACCGCAGAAATAGTTTTATTTACCATCCTATTAAATAAAACACCAAGACCCACAAATCAAACCAAACAAAAACCCCAGGTTAAATGGAAAGTCTTCCAAGAAGTCATCTGTGGAACACATCCGCATGTGCACTTGCACATACCGCAGAGCAAAAAGTGGAGACAGAGAAGGGGGGCAGCAACCAATACAAAAAAGGCTGGGAGGGGGAAACAAGTATTTTAACACATCTATATACACTAAAAAGGTATCCTCTGAAAGTGGAGAGAGGAAGAGCATAATGTGACTTCAGGAAATAGAGGAATATTTGTTCCTCACCTGTTTGACTTGCAGACCGTGGCTCCATATCCTTTCTAAGAGGTCACACAGACTGGCTATCAGGGTATTCTCTTCTACACCTGTGATATTCACTTCACCGTGACCTAGCTCCACAGCTTCTCGACCCATTTTTTCAACCAACATCCTCTTGGTCTCAAAAAGGACAAGGCAAAAGGAAGTTAATTCTTTCCACAGAACTTCCACTTGTTAAATAAACCAACAAGAATACACACAATAGCAAAAATGTAGTGGAATAACCAGGTGAATGCAGTATTTCTGAAGCTAGTGCAGGACTGCATTTCTTTTATCCCTGTTTTCCAAGCCATGGCAGCACCAGTGTTGACTCTTTAATGGCACTTAAGCATCTGCAGAGTAACCCCCCCAAAGGGGGCCCAGCAGCAAGGCCCGGCAAGGCAGGCTGGGGTGTTTGTGAAGCCTGGTGAGCGCTGGACTGGGAGCGGTACACTACGTCCTCCAACCAGCAGGGGCTTACGTAATTCCTGTGAGACCCTGTTCTGTCAGAAGGGTATCTGCATTCAAATCAAACACATTCTGGGGTGTAGCTCCTGAGTTTCCCGATGAGCTACATTCTCCTAGATTGTGCACAATTTCATACAGGCCAAGAAAGCTCTCATAATACAGTCTCACAGTCACAATCTATTCATCATATAGCTACCTGGAGGGAAAAATTACTGGGGAATCAGCTCTGCTCATCTCTGATACATTTTTTCATCTTTCTTGCTATTGTAGAGCAGCTCTCAAATGAGTAACACTCCCTTAGGCACCTACGCACAGTCTTAGTTGAGAAGAACTCCAAGTTAGCCTCCAGCTTCTTCTCCTCCTCACCTCCCCTAGTAACTTCTCTCTCTGCTACCAGCAGGCTCACTACATTCCCTAGAGTTGCCTTCCCACAGCAAAAGAACCCAGTCTGTCTTCAAGGATTTTCACTGTCATTTTCAAACATACTAGCCACAACATGGTCCATAAAGGATGGATATGAGGTGCATGAACACAGAATAATTCTCTGTATTACCTTATTTCGGCATTCCTTCAACAAGCCTTCTACAAACTTCCAGTTTGTTTGTGCAATTACCGATGGAGAGAGGTTAGACAGTTTGGGCTGCCGAATAGTGCTGCCCAGATTCCTGGCTTCTTGGATGTATTTCTGTATTGGGGCAGAAAATGGACAAATACAGATAAAAGTGTGAGACCACTTTGCTAAGAGAAAAGGTTAAACTTATCTTTACAATCCACCCCCGTACAAAGAGGAGAAAACAATCACATCCTCTTTCAGAAAAGGCCCCTTCTCACATCCAGCATTACACTGGGCTTAGTCACCTAAGGTACAATTTCACTGGAAGTCAAATCCCCATTTACATTGTCTGTCTAGCATTAGAAAACACATTGGTGAATAACAAAAACACAATACGAACTGCCAAGGATATTTAGATGCATAGAGCTTCACTTACTGCCTCCACCACTAAGAACTGCTTTTTAATTTTTTCATGTAAAATGAAAGTTCATAGTAATTACCCAGACTGAGACTATGCAAATGGAAGACTGGTCTACATGGGGATTGCAAGAAAACTTGCTGGAGCTTGACAACATCCAAGATCTATGCCATGCCCTGCATTACTGCAGATCTCCTGTTTCTTACCCACCATCCCAGTCTTTCAAGTAGCTGCAAAATGCTACTAACAGCTCTTAGCTGTGAACCATCTGCATTTTTGAGAAAAATAATTTCCTGAACTCACTATATCTGAAAGATATTTTTAAAAATTGTTATTAAATTTAAATNTTTAATTTTAAATTTTTAAAAAAAACTTTTTTTGAATTTGCTTCTGCTACTGCCACCCAGGAGTTGCCATTGTTTTCACCTCAGCGACAAGAACAATACAACAAATGTTTTGAAAGCCAGGTGATCACTGATTGGTTTGGGGCAGAGCTAACTATGAGTAAGTGGTAAAATCTTGTATAGGCACTGACAGAATACTCAGGGTACTCAGATTAATAGGTAACTTCTTTACCTTACACTGAAAGAGTTACCAGCTGAAAAGTTAGTAAATAAATAGATTTATCAAACAGGATATGATCTTTCCAAAGAGGGAAAACCACATCTTCTCCACCAGCCTTGCACTAAAGAGCTATGGTATATACATTTATTTATGCATCTTTATCCAGAACTATGATTACAGTCATATTGTGCATTGGACATACCAGATAACGCTCTGACACAGATTTTATAGAGAGCACGAAGGGCCAATCATGCTGGTCCCAGTCTAAACATAACTGCAGCCGAAGCTCTGACATGGAAAAGTCCAGGTGCTGGCAGGACAAGTTGGTAGCAAAAAGCCAAGTAGACCATGTAAAGTGAAAGTGGTAAGCACACATGAAGTAATAAAAAGCAAGCATGCAAAACAGAAAGGAAAAGAGTGAAGACACAATACAATGCAGAACTCCCAAGCATTCAACAGAAAAATAAATTCATAAGCAATAAAGCTGAAAGGAAAAAAAGAAAGATGGTGTTCAGCCGTTGGGTTAGTGTAAACTCTGCCCTCCACTGGACACAGATATTGTCAAGTTAGAAGCCACCAAGTGTCAATTCCACAGATTTTTGTTGGCTGCCCCAAACCTTCAATTCATCTAAAACTCACAACACTACACTTTGAAACCACTGCCTCCTGCTCAGCCCGATCCCCAGTGCTCATCTCAGAAGGGCTCCCTCCCCCTTTCTTCAGACCTAACAGGAAAGTCTCTGGTTCACCTGGCAGAGGGGGTTGATGTCCAGTAAGTATCATGTAATCAACAAGGTACAGTGTAAAACCCTAAAACTCCAGCACAGATTATCCTGACAGTCAGTACATACCCCCACCTGCGCATGTAATTGTCATTTTTATTCCCCAGAAATCATTTGCCTTGTGTGGCAGAATAACACCTATAGGATAATCAACTTGTAAAGAAACAGTTAAAAAATAAAACAAGTGACTAGAGATAAGATTTCTGCCTTTGCAATTACCTAATTGAAATCTCAGAAGTTAATGTGATCAACACCATAGTTGCTAAAAGCAATAATGAGGTTACAAATCAACTATTCTCCACTGCTGTTACTCCCAACTAAAAAGTACTTTAGAGTTATCTGAGCATATGGAACATGTCAAAGCCAGAAACTAATCGAAGCTTTTTTTATTATGCAGACATGCTTCTATTACATGGTTATGGATGACATAGATGACACCATACTTCAACAAATTTTTAACAGTGAGAAAATTCTGGAAATGAGTACACTGTAAAGGCAATTAAACCCATCACTAGCATAAAAGAATGAACTGGACAGACAAAGATACTTGATTTTGACAACACTATCCTAACAGTTACAAGACTACTTTAAAATTCCAAATGAGGCTTTCTGAAAATATTTAACAAGGCAAGAGGATATTGTCTTCAATGAACAACATACATTTAAACAAAAATAAAGCTGTGGGGTTACTAAACAAAAAAACTAATTCCGATATTTTAAACCAGATTATTCTTGGAATTACCCATAAAACACCACCCAGTGAAACAGTTTGCAGTCTATCATGTGAATCAGAAACTGTACTGTAATTAGTTCACATCACCCAGATCTTTCAAAATCTGTTCACAACAAAGAACAACTGTGTCAGCTGTAGAAGCACTGGTGAGTGAAGTTATCAGTTCAGAAGGTGGGTAAATCGGCATGAGCCTGTGCTATGCAAAACAGGCAGACACAAACCTGACAGTATAAGTAGGGTTCACAGTCCCACCTTAGCATGAGGTTACGTGTCAATCTGCCACCTTAAGACTTCTTTTATGGTCTACAGAAAAAAAGAGGCAACTCCAAAAGGCAATGCTTCCGATTTTAGAATGAAATTAATCACACTCTGGAGGTGGTTATCTTTCCTCCATCAAACATACAGAAGAAGCACAGGGTGACTAAGTTATTTACAGACAGGAAATAGATGGCCCAAAACTGTTAGGATTGCTTCCCTCCCTTCTCCCCCCACTCCCCTGCCTTCCTTTTCTTTTTTAAACCTTAAAGCATGTGATGACACTTTCAGGGAACTCTCCTATACACGGGATTAAATAATTTTGTGCTGAGAAGGGATAAAAATGGTGTAACTTTTGGAATAAGCAAACTAAGTATTTTTGGTCTTCTAAGGACCAGGAGCTACATTTGTATTAAATACAAATAAGACAGAGCAGACATGAACTGCAAGTCACTGTCTAGACATTTCATAAAGGTTACAGAGCATTATTCAGGCAATTAGGAAAAAAAAAATCAGATCTCTATAGTTGAACAGTTTTCACCTCTCTCTGATCATTGTCAAGACGCAGGTGCTCTGTGTGTTGCTTCTGTCTGTCCTTCCGCCTCCACTGTGCAGGAGCGTTTCTCTTTGTCCACCTACAGGCGGAAGAATATTATTAAGCAAATATCAAGAGTTAGGTGAAGGGGAGTAGCAATGGGGGAAATAATAAGTTTCTTTCTTATTGTATACTGAACTTGTTGATATCAATTACACCAAAGTGCAGCTGCAAACACACACAAAGAACCTCTGTAGAAGAATCTAACATTGGCCAACCAGAGGATTTCAGGAAGTTAGATCACATACACTTGCCTTGTAGTTTTCCATTCTTTTACAATATCCAGTTACAATTTACACCTTTTTCCTCTTCCTTCAAAGTTTCAATAAGAAGATAACCTAAAATATTTGCTAGCTCTTAACTGAGATCCAGTAAAAAGATCTGCTTTTATAGGGACAATAATTATGAATAACTCAAAGTATATCAACTATAACCTCAACCATAACAGGACTTTAAGTTAATTTGCTTCTCCAAGTGCAGGGAGGAAAGCGGAGGAAAAGAGACATAACTAAAAAACCCACCACACACAACCCACCCACATCATTTTATTTGTTCTCACTTCAGAAAAAGGCACTGAATCTGCTTTCTAGTATGCCTGCTTTGGTACCATTCTATAGACCTTGCCAAGTTCCAGCACCTGTGGTCCTAGCTTACTCACTTGTTGCTTGCTGGTCCAGTGGATAAGACATCAGACTGAAGCTTGGGAAAAAATCCAAGCTCGTATTTCCCTTGTCCAATTTTCATGTCCAGCAAGTGTGGGTGAACCGCAGTGTGATCGATTTTTGCTAGCCTTAATTCAATAGATTTCTCTGAAATAGTAAGAATTTTTTTTTTAAAGGTGTCTTAATCAGGCGTATCTATAATCACATATCCTCAACGAAAAGCCTATCTCAAATTTAAGAGAAATGGTGGAAGTTTCTTACCCAACACGTATACTAGTAGAAGAGTGTATTAAACGTCAAAGAACTGCCACCAAAAGGAGAAAAATGTTTATCTTAAGCTCAAACATTTTTCACATAAAGCATGCAGGAAAACAATTGAGTTCAATTAAACTTTACACTAATTTCTCAGCTTCCTATACAACATTCAGTTCCCCAGTTAAGCTTTACACCTCAGCTTTTTCAGTCTGTTTTTTTTTTAAGGTTTCAAAGCATGAATCGTTATTTAGCTTCAACCTGATGTCTACAACAAACAGCACTGGTTGTATTTTCTTAAGTGTCAAGAAAGTGGCTTATTACTCTTACCAGCCTCATCAATGGTTGTGCACTTTTGATACATGGATGTGCGCAGAGTTGGCGTCCTAACATTTAGTAGCCTAATTTTATCCACTCTAGAATCAAATACTCTCAAAACAGGGTCTTTATCATCTTCATCATGGCACATAATCTTATTGTCAATAAAAGATGCAAACATCTGGGTCTCCAGGAATCTTGAGAGGAAAGGCAAGTAAGGTTCAGGCTGGTCGGACAAGAAAGATGCCTAACAGACAAGAAGAGATAAGAGTGTTTGGGAGTCTGCAGAGAGATATATCCACTAAGAGCACCGATTTTTCTAATCAAAGATGTATTAGAGTGCTTGGTGCCACTTAAAGCCTAGCTTTATTACACACACCAATTCTATCTCTGAGACAGGCAGCCTATATGAAACCTTCAGTTTCATGACAACCACCTTCTATGTAGCACAATAATTAAACTGTGATTTTAGTATTTCCTTAATTTTCTAAAAATTTCAGCAGTATCCCAGCAAACCACAATGATAGCACCACAGGTGTGGATATTATGTACTTCTGTCTGGGCTCAAAGCATATGAAGTTGATAGAATATTTTCATATGATTTGATGGGGATCACATTCGCGTTTTAGCAGGCAGTGCTGCAACATAATCTTCGTCCACGTGAACTATCCTGCTGACAAATATATGATCTCCAGAAAAGACAATATCAGTAAAATCTGGAGAACGGTGTCTTGTGTTTCCCTAGAAAAGAACTAGGAATATATTTGGTACACCTGTATAAGTGTCATGTGGGGCCATGGCTTTATTCATTAATATATTCAGTAATTCCTCTGGTTAAAAAAAAAATAAATCATTTTTATTAGTAATAATTAACCCTAATGTAAAGGTTAGCCATAAACTGAGGGTTTCTAAGCTATTTTTCTACAGCAAGCTGTATTTTCTACAGTATCCTTAAAAGAGTATCTTTATCTCTCTAAGTGTGCGTATGTATACATTTTTCCACCTAATACAAAAGATGTGACATTTTGGGGAACATTGAAATTTAAGAAAGAAATTACAATTTTGATAGTACTGTTTTCCATTTTATGGCCCAATAAACAAAGTCTTAGGATTGAATACTGTTTCACTTTTACATTGACATAAGTCCTTATTAGAACTTACTTTATCAAAGTTTTGCATCTGTTCCCTGTTTGTAAACCAAGATTCCTTGTCTTGACTGGGTTGAATGACAAATACTTCATAATCTGCAAACATTTGTGTAAAGCGATTGGCAAAAACTTCACGAATTTGAATGTTCAGCTGGTAAATCTTGAATTCTTCTTCATCACACTGAATTTTAAGATCCTTTTTGCTACTGGTCTCTTCTCGCACCTCCAGCTGAGAACGGAAGGGAACAGACAAAAAAAATGTATATTGTTGCTTTGTCAGGTATTCTAGGTATACAAGATCTTTTCATAAGGAAGTTGTATAAACTTAGAATAAATCTTAAAACCAAGAATAAACAAGGCAAAGTGTATTTTCAAACACATTATCTCGGCAAAGAAACACTGGGAGGATAGCCAAAGGTTTCCCTAGATGCTGTGGGGTTAACCCCCACTCCCTCTCTCCCACAAGCTTGTCCTTGTCTCTAAAGATGCTCTCAAGATTTGTGAACATGTTATCATACACTTCTACTGAACACAGACAAAGAGAGTGCTTAGACCATGACTTCAGACCATCTGCAACTTCAGGTCGAGAGAGCAGCAGATAATTTCATAGCTTACCTTTTCTAGACTGACACCTGTTCTTTTAACAAGTGCTTGGAGTCTTGCAATAGTCTCATTTTCCTTCAGCAGCTCATAGGAATTCAGAGGCGATCCTGCGATGTTCCCGTTTCTTTTATCAGACACCAGGTCACAGGCTCTGAGGCTCTTCATCTTGGAGGCACTTTCACTGCAGTGAAGGTTTCCCTCAGGTGGAATTCCGAAAGCCATCAGTGTCTCTGAAATTTCCTGAATGAACTCGAGTTTATTTGGGAACTGGGGTAAGTCTTCTGGCAGCTCGATGAAATGGTTGTCTACATCCACAAAGCACAGGTTAGCCTGGAATTTAATTTAGTACAGGGTACCATTACAATAGGGCTAAGCACAAGGGTGTTTTGTGCTTATTAAAACATTGAAATACATTTGCATTTGTTGGGTAATTTTGTAAAACAGACTTGCCCCAATCATAACTACACTGGTTAGCTGGTTTTGAAGAAAGCTGCACAAGGTCTGCATTTCCAGGACTTTCAAAGAGGCAATTAAGAAAGACAATGCATTTTAAAGTGATTTACTAGGTTCAAAAGAGATTGTAGCACACAGCAGGTACAGATGTGTGCATTTTTTCATATGCATACAGCTAGATTTTAGGTACAGGATATTTGCAGTACTATTTTATACACGTGTATACGTACGCAGGTGACTGCCTGGTGCTCAGAGCATCAGTCCACTCCTCTTAAGAGATCTGGCGAATTCCATTCTAAAAGGTGTACTGATATCGCAGAACCTGCTATAAAGTTATCTTCTCTCTTTTGTAAGCAACTTGAGAACTAAGGTAACTCCTTGAATGAGTTTAGAAGTTTGTTTCCAAGGGGAAAAATGAATTGAACAAGTTTCAGTTCTCTTTTCCTGTTTAAATCTCTATCTACCTAATTTATCATCAAAAAAGACCAAGAAGAAAAAAAAAAAACCAAACACAAACCACCTATGTGGCTTCTACAGCAACATCAAAAGAAGCTACTCATCTTTCAAGGATTTACCTCACGCAGTATTTGGTGAGGGCGGGGGTTCCCCCTTTTGGCTTCTGCATTGCAAAATCTGTATCAAATGGTTTCATGATGTTACACAATCACACACATCACAGCAAGAACCCCGTTCATGTGTGAAATCTGCTTGGAAAGTTAAGTATACAGAACTTTGCTTTTCTGTAGAAGCGTTTCAGGTTTTCTTCACCCCAGAATTAACGTGGACTGTCACTTTTCTGTTTAGCCTTCCCTATTCAAAATCCCTTCACTCAGACTATGGGGTACTGCCAACCTAGCTTCACCCCATTATTCTCAGAGGCACACCTGAACTCAGGTCTCACTACAGCTTTGAAGCAAAAACACCTTATCAAGTTGTGAGAGCTAACAGATCTCCAGTTATTTCTTATGATTCAGTAAGTGCAGAAGGACAGAAGCAGTCTCACAATTTAATAGGAAAGGAAGAATTGGAAGAGATTAACCTCACACTGAAGGAATGATGGATGATCCCAAAAATCAGAGTAATGTACGCAAGCAGGGAAGCATCAGTAAGGACAAGGTAGTTTCACTAGAATTTTGCAGTGGGACTAATCATCAACTGTTGTGAAAACATACATTTAACACTTGTGACAGATTTAGCTCTCTTGAAATTTCTACAAAAAACAGTTAGAATGTCAATTCTCCTTAAAACGCAAATATCTATTGTGTTTAATTTCTTGAACGTCAACATTAAAATTTAAAAAAAAAAGTAATTCTTAAAGTAGAACTCCACTGGACATATTACACTGAACTTTGCATGAAAAAGTCCAATTTATGCTCTGCTACAATATTACCCATAGTTACAAAAGTAAGTAGAAGAATTCCAGTTCTCCATTTCCTCATGTTTTAGCATTTTCATACTGGAATTGATTTCTTATGCTCAAAGGAATGCCTATAAAACAGCTTAGTAGCTCTTGTACAGATCCTTTACTGTAAATTAAGTCACAAATTGCACTATGTGTTCCAAAAGAATTCAAGGTCAATAAATAGAACTAAGACCTCAATTTGAAATACCTTCTGGTGCACCCTAGAGAAACTATTTTTTCAATAGGGCAGGTGCCGCTGCTCACATTTCCCCAGTGTCCACATTGCTCAAACACCGCAGGTGGTGTGTGCCCACCCAGCGAGGCAGCACCAGCAGCAGGCTGGGGATGCACACAGGGTGCATCTGCTTCTCCTTCAAAGGAACGTTCAGCACAGAAGGACAGTACGTACACAGGAACTCTCATGTTTCAGGTAAGCACCTGAATTTAGGAACTTCAAGACCCCCACTACACACATGGTTGTGTGATGATTAGAAGTCTGAAGTCAGCTATTATTTATCAGGAACGCTGTAGGCACTTCAGGACATGAGAGAAACAGAGCCTTGAAACCAGGCACAATGCCTACCAATCCGTGCTGAGGGAAAAACAGAAAACATTTTATTTGTCACAAGCTGTCTGCGAAATGGCAAGACAGACTCATTAAGATACTCTTCAAACAGTTTAATTGTATTACTTCCTTTTAAAACTCTCTTTAACTGTTGCCATACAATTTTCCTTCTTTTTTGGATTATCTCACCTTAGCACAGATCCCCCAGGAAACATCACTCTCCGTTAAGGTTGGTTGTACCTAAAAAGCGCTTGGCCACAAAGTAACCAAACGTTAACCTTACCAATTTAGAGATTTTAGTCATCACACTGAAAATAAACTCCTTACCCACGAAGAAAAAGCCAAATTTAACACTTGCTGAAATTGCTTTTAAGTGTCTGGGCTCACCTGGCTAACTCTTCCAACAGCCAAACAGCCCTTCCGCAGAGTTTCTCCTGAGGAGCAATGCACACAGTTTCAACACTCTAAGCCACTAACGATGACTGTTTATCATGCAACTTACTATTACATTTCCCAGAATTTGCCCTATATAGAAGCATTAAAAAAAAAGAAATACATTAGCGTGCAGCAATACTCTAAAGAATGTGAAGAATATTTTTGAGGACACTCTACACTATTCAGTGCCTGCTTAGTAACTCAGAGGACTACCTAAAGCAGCATAAGCAAAGGAGATTCAGCAGATGGCTTTAGCATCTCTTAACTTAGAGAGACTGAGGTCATCCTCAAGAACTGCATAAGCACTTCTGAAAAGGTCATGATCCCTAGGGAACAGAAATGGCAAAGACACTTCACAAGCCCTTCAAGAGGTACTGAAACAACATTTTTCTGTAAAAAAGAAATCCCAAGTAAATAAACCGCCAGTAACAGACACCAAAACAGTAAGTGTCACAATGCTGCTACACTATAGATCCAACAGATCAGAATACCAGTAAGGAGAGAGGGGGTCCCCTCCCCTAAAAAGCAAGAGAAACGAAATGACACTTATTTTTTACTAAATCATGGCCATCCAAAGCATTTTGCATGCTAGGAACTGGGCAAATACACAAAGTGGAAAAAGAAAGGAGTCCTTTGATCACAAAGTTTTAGTTATTTTGTTTCTGGAGGCGACACAGTTGAGTGAGCTGTGAAAAGCTGACAGCTGTGTGTAAGCCTCCCCGGATACAGTGGTCATCATTTTACACATACAAAATTAAAATGATACAAAGACAAGATACTTCGCAACATGTGTAAGTAGAGATATAATTGAAAGAGCATCCTTAAGTTAGTCTCTTGGTATTTCAGGTCTCTAGAACAGTCAAATATTCTTTTATTTGTTGCTGAGGTATTGGTTTTCTGACCAAAAGAAAACCTCAAATAGTTACGCACCACTTTCATAGAAGATTGTTACAAGAGAGGACACGCAGCATCATCACACAACGAAATGTTCTCCTGAGACACAACACTAAGGAAGAAGGTGCCACATCCTAATTTAAAAACCTGTCTTTCCCATAAAATTTTATCATCACAAATAACAAGGTGTCCAGGTGAAAGCCTTACAAACCTGAGAAATGTGGATGCAAGTAAGTCAATGTTCATGTATCAGAATGTCCCGGTTTCAGCCGAGACGGAGTTAAGTCTGGTCCCCTGAGGACAACAGCAGAACTTTCTGTTGGCTCAGTGGGGTCTGGACTATACCCACCAGTCCCAAAGCCAGAGCACATCTGCAATTCTTCAGTTTGACCTCAAGCACAATGAGGCCCAAACCCCCACACAGATTGAGCAACGCCTGCATCAAGCCCATATCCTTCCTTTCAGCTCGTTCAAAAAATATAGAAGGAAGTGATCTAGGTTCTGACAAAAGGATGTCTAAGGAGGAACTAACGTTCACTAATAATGAGTAACAAGCATGTATCATATTTGTACATTAGGTCCCAACCTTGCAAATAACACTCACTTCACTTAAGGCACAGAAAACATGGATATGCAATTTTATACACACACAGCGGGCTTGTGGAGTGTGTGTTTACAGTGGTCCTAAATTCTAAAGGGTGCTTCTGTGCCATTCCTGTAACCAAATGGTGACCTTTCACATTTATTCTCAGCACCACTGTTCCTCATGCCAACCCAGAACTTGTGACTAAGAACAACTTACAGCTGCAGCTTTCAGAAACATGAAGGAGTGAACCCCCACCATGGCAGGGGGGCTGGAGCTAGATGATCTTTAAGGTCCCTTCCAACCCAAACCATTCTATGACTCTATCAATTTAACTCTGCAAGTGGCTGTTTAACACTGAAGTAAATGAAAACATAAAACTGAAGTCTGTCAATAAATTAGCAATATTATCAATCATCTATCACACCAGCAGATAGCCTGAGAGTGCATACGAAGCACTGATTATCTTTCAAAATCATTATCTTGGTCAGTCTGCTCTAAATGTGTTGTCATCAAGAGGAAAAAAGGCTTTTCAAGAGATCTTTATCTTCTAAAACAACATACAAAAATAAAAACCCACTGAATTTCGTAAGATTTAGCACTGAATAACATAATTTTAATGACTGAAATAAAAATACTGAGAATATATACCTGTCTTATATTAGCAGAGAACTGGATTTTAGGTTCTAAAATCTTTCAGCTTCTCTAAAAGAAACAGCTATTGCCCAGGACCTCAAGACACTTGGAATCACTTCGTTAAGAACAAGCTTTTTTAGTCAAATACTACTTTTGTTTGATTTAACCACTGCTGGAAGACTCAGCAGTGCTTATTTTCACTCAATTTCAGTTTCCATCATTCTCCTGCATTACAGAGTGACAAGATGCACGGACACAGCCAGTAGCTTGCAATGGCCCAGATTAACTTGCCTGTTAAAAATATACTGCTATAGCACTGCAAAAGTTTCTTTAAAAGGAAATTCAAAGACACATTAAAAAAAAGATCTTACCTTAGTACTTGCTGGGTGTATGATCTGCAAGAAAGCTAGTTTAACCACTTTTTTTGATCAATTTTACTGATAAACAAACCACATTTTTGTCACCAACATCTGAAACAGCTTCATGTTCTTCCCTTCCCCTTTGATTTCTGCAGCACCTTATACTAGCACCTCTTCCCCCATGCCCCCCCTTTCTCTTCAGAGTTCCTCACAAGCCTCTGATGCAGCTATCAGTAAAACCACAAGGATGCTCATGCATACAGAAAGAGCCCTCAGCAAAGCAGCACTACATAAGAAAAAGCTTAACTTCAAATGCACTGTACCACTGACATGTACAAGAAACTCAGCCCTACAGTACGCCTCAAGTCTTTTTTCCAATTTTCCTGGGTGACAGAGAGTCAGGTCTTTGAGTCATTGGTGAACTTCAATGAATTCTCCAATAGACACTGTTTTCTGCAGAACTTAGAATAAATTAGAACATAGAACATTAATTTATACACGCTTTGCGATAAGTGAGGAAAATTCTGATACGTGCTGTATCTATGAATCAGGAGCCTAGAGGCAGGACTTGGAGATTAACTTCCTCATATGACCTTGATGATTTCATAAAGCTTCATATACATTCCAAACTTTATAGTTATGCAATGTTAAACATTAATATCCCTTTTGTTACTGATGACAAATTTGTCTTTGACAAAGTACAAATAACAGAATCCATATGCCCTCTTCTACTGTTCCAGGACAACACACTTTACACACACCCCTTGTCAGTCTCTATGTCAGGAATGAAGCGTAGAGCTTCCCTGCTTCTTGAAGCGAAGGGTATCTGACAGCCTAACCATAAAGCAAAGTAGTTTCAAGATAAACCTGTAATCCACAGGTCTAAATATATCAAAGCTGACTGATTAAATTATTAATATCAGAAATGCTGATACCGACCAACAGTTCACTCAGTGAGACCAGCATGCACTTTGAACTCTGCTTTAAAGATGGTACATTTACTTCTTGTTGCAACAGAAGATTTATTTTTTTTTTTAAGAAGTAAACCCTCTGCAACAAAAATCTCAACAACAGTGAGCACCTGTTCTTCCCAGCCTACTTTGCCTCTCGGATATGCAAACGTATTGGTACAGGATAACTTCTTAGTCATCTTTGAAGTCTCCGCACATGTTCAAGTCCATTTCTATTCCCTAGCTACATTCCCAGCCTGCAGGGCTAAGCACTTCAACAGTTCACACGAAACCTTACTCATCAGTGACTATCAAGAGGATTTCTCAGACTGTCGTACTCATCATGCACAAAGCTTTAAGAGCTCACTCTTCAAATAAGAGAAAAGCTGAAGCTTCAGAAGGACAAGTTTAAGCCCTGCAGCAAATCCCATCACATGGGCACACTGCTGCTGGCAGATCAGTCCTATGTGTCCTCCCCTTCCTGCCCTCCCAGACAACTCCGATCTCTGTGAGATACTATCAAAAATCTACTCCTCTACCTTCACAAAGGCTATCTGTAAAACAAATGTAAATTGAGGTGCCAGGTTATTTTTTAATACTACTTTAACATCTAAAAGTAGGTCAACTACCTTAAAGCTCCAAAGTAAGCTGATAAAGCTCTTCAAAACCACTTCCTTTCTAAATAAGGGAAATATTTATTTGAAATTAGAATATGTTTATTTACTTGGAAGTATTACATTGATTTTAAAACGAGCAAATTCTTTACAAAAGGAGGACAGTCTTTTAGAACCTTGTTACAACAGTGAAAATATCCATGGTGCATATTAACATGTATATCCCACATGCATTTTACTTCACCAGCTATCCTCTCTAAAAAGTATACCACCCATACTGTTTAGGCCTGTCAGCACATCCAAAATTTTGTAAAAATGTAGTAGACCAAAGCAATAGACTGTTTTCATGGCAAGAACATGCATTACTCTGTTATTAATTTATGTCAGTACAAAAAAAAGAGAAGAAGAAAAGAGAGAAATCAAGAGATTAAACACTTTAGCTTTCATAGAAGAAATAACAAAGTCTGAAGAGAAATTTTCCTTTGAACTTGCCAGGAAAAATAAATGAAAACTATCAGCATATGGATTTGAGAAAAAGAGCAATGTTGGCATGGTGACCAGATGGGAGGGTCACAAAAATATCTTGTCTTTAATTTCATGCAGCCTTTTTAAAGCTTTTTTTGTGTGTGTGTGTCAAGGTAGGTTGCAGCATTGCCTGATAATGAAAATAAAAAACAGCACCACAAAACCCTCTGCCTGCCACACTTCTGCCTTCCCAGTAATGTAAATGGTACTAGAAGAAAATAGACAACTAGAGAAAATCCAGAGATTAGAGAACCCTACCAGTGCCTGTAAGTAGGGTGTTTCCCATGTCCAACCCCCACAAAGTTACACCTACAATAAGCAGACTTGAGCAGGAGCCAGAGCTGTGCTGTTCCATAGCTAAAAACTCTGCAAGCACTTGCTTCCCACGGGGAAGATGCCTGATAGACGCGTCCAACTTCTTGACAACAGCCAGGCAGCCAGCCCATACTGCAACACTCAGCATTTTCTATATACAAGAGCAAATAAAAACAACCTCTGAGCAGTTTGAACGCGGTCCCAGTCCCAGTCCTGAGCTGCAGGACCTTTACAGACCATTTGCCTCTCCTTTATACAGCAGCTGGTGTTAACAGAGCCTCACTACAAGGGAGGACTTCCGGAGCGCTATCCCAGTTAGCACCAGTTTGCTCAAGCATGCTGCAGACTGAAGTATGCACTCTAGAAGAAAGTTTGAAATAGTTTTGGTGCAGACACCTGACAGACAGGGTCCATGGAAGCCAACCCCAACTCAGAAGTGCAGTGCAGGGAAACCCAGCCCAATCCTGCGCAGACAGGAACCGGCACAAGCACAGCACAGCGCTGAAGCCTGTCGAGCTCTGCTTGCTCGGCACCAGGCAGAAGCAGTTGTATGGCCTTTTGCTCACTGTTGGTGAATCCACACTGCATTTTCTTGCATTTCCTAGCACTACAGGGCTAAGTTTTGCACCACAAAAATATTCCTTCCACTGCATCAACACCTACAAAATTACAGTTTAATTTTATCAGAGAATACAATTGCCAAAACGGGTTTATTTATCTATCTCACAAGATTTTCTCCAGCATTTCCAAAAAAAAAAGTAAGAGCTATCTCAAAGCAGAGCCAGGAAGAACCTCACAATGGCTGTCACAGGTAGCACTAGGGTTTTGGGTCATTTCTCACTTCCCTCATAGTCACATAGGTTATTTAATCCATTGAGACAAGCTCCTCTCACCTCTTGAGGAAGTTCCAGCTTAGACCTGTCATCCAGCCCATTAGAGTGCAAGCCCATGAGGTAAGGGACAGGAGCATCTAGAAAATGAAGGAGGGATGCTGGAAGGATAGGAACATACACATGCTGCCACTGAAATGGAAACATTAGTGCTGTGATGGTCTCTGCCACAGTCATCAGTCTCTGATAATCTGAAAAAGATGAAGAAAAAAAATACTTATTTCACAAACACTTTAAAGTAAATGAATCTAAATTAAAGAAATGAGAGCTTGCTTTAAAACAGAAACCACAAAACCCAGTACTAGCTGAGCAGCATCTTAATGAAAGCCGAGACCTGTATACCCAAGCACATTTTGCTGAAACAACAAAGAGAGCTCAACCCAAAGTAGGTCATTCCACAAGTCATATGGTAATGAGGAAATTGAGTCTTAGCATCCACTAAGTCACCCTCCGCCACCTATACCAGGGTTAACACCAGTTTGAGTATGGAACCAGTATTGCAATTGGCTAAGAAACACATCAGAAATAATTTCTTCTCTCTGTGCTTATGGCTTTCTATGGAAGTCTTGGATGAAACCCAAGGCATCTGGTATCTCTCAGGCAAACATTTTTTAAAAGAGTGTTTAAATGTCTATAAAGCATGCTGCATACTAGCCAGCCAAACAGTGTGACTGAAATAACTGCGTAGAAAATAAAAGGATCAGCTTTGTTTATCCTTTGCAATGTATGACCAGTCTCACTCCAATGCAAAAACAACCCGTGTCTCCTCCCAGAATTTAACAGCCATGCTAAACGCTCCTGTGCAACACGCATACCAAAAGATGTTTTTATTCAGCAGCTGGTGGCTAGAGCAGTTAACATCGCAGTACTCCAGGCCACAGCCTCGCCCTCCTCTTTTATACCACAGAATTACCTTCAATGTTTTTTTGATATCTATGCACCGTAAAGGAGGAGGCAACACCAAATGAATTTGGAGTGTGTGGTCTAATACAACTGCTGAAACATTCAGAATGCTTTTGAACTGCCAGGCTGGAAAGAGTATAAAACAAGCTCACAAGGGTAAGCCAATTCCTACCTCCGGTGAAGCTATACAGTACAAGCTGGAAACAGAAGATGCATTTTTCATGATACTGCAACAATATGAAATTCCAGCCATGAAAGGGGAAGGAATAGGAGGAAAGGAAAAAATCAGTACCCTTCCTATGTGTGTTGGGGTGTGGGGTACACGGGTTTTCTCCTAACATGTTCATAACACTACAGACACTGTGACATTGGAAAAGGCTCTTGGTTGCACCGGGTCAGGTGCTGAGGTTTCTGAAGCTGTTGCACACTGTTGCAGAGCGCAGATGAAAACCGCAAAAAGAACATTTGTTCTAAACAAACACTCTGGAGAAAAATTAAGCTTAACTGTACACTTTCTAAGGTTATGGCTTTAATTCTATCCTTTAACCATCCTCCACTCAGACTTCAGACAGCAGAAGACAGAAGCTCAAGAAACTCCGTTCCTGGCATTCATTATTAATCTTGTTTGAAGTCAAAGTTGCAGAGTTTGGTGTCTGCAGAGTCCCACAATCCAGGAGGAACTCAGCACAGGTTTTGCTAACCTCAGTCATAATTCTGCAGTCTAGGCTTTTGATTTTTCTTTTCAGATCAAGCTCTGCTAGTGGAACAGGTTACTGCACACAGCTACTTGTCACCACCTCAGAGTACATCTACTGTGACTGAAGGAGCCTTCAATCAAAACAAGCGAAACCAGCTTAAACAGTTTAACATTTTTTATAAAAGCTTACTTGGATTGAAACACCTTAGGGAACAATCAATGAACGCCACCCGCAGCCCTCCCCTGTTCTGCCTGGACACCAGTTTCTGCCTTTACCATTACTTACTGGTTTGCAGCTTTAACCACAGCCTGACTGCAGAGGAGTGATGAATTAATGATAAGCTTTTGGGAACAAGAAGAAGAATCCATTCCATACTCTATTTTCTTCAGCTTTGAAAGGAACTTCAAATGAGCCATAGATATAAAAACATTCCAGCTGGTTTGTATTCAGCTTGTTTATTTGAACAAAACAAGTCTCAAAATAGAAACAGTGTTTTCCTACTACACAAAACTCCCGTCTAATCCTGCTGGCTAATTTAAACACAACTTCTCTGTCATTAAGCAAGCTTTAGTATTAGGCTTTCAAATTAATTACAAGGTAGCATCAATAATTCAGAATTTCTACCCACTCAGTAGCTACCTCCTGCAACCAAGTTATCTGCAAATGCAGCTCTCTGATGCTGGATATCCACGTGCCTTAAGCTTTTCCCAACTATTTGGCCTGCACGGTCACAGCCTGCAAGTAACAATGACTATATTCTACAGGCTTATATGCATGTCAGGAGCTGTTAGCAAAGGCAAGGAGAAAGGCAAGAAGCCTGCAAACATAAAAAAGAAAACATTTAAATCATTTTTAAGTCATATCTACCCTGAGAGTATATGGAGTTTTTCTGGTTTTGAAAAAGAAAGCAGCACACTTCTAGTAACAAAGGATTACATAAAATTTAAAAATAATAATAACAAAAAATAATTAAAAAAAAAAAGCAGCAGCGCTTCACTAGCCATCTTGCTTTGATCCTGACATGTACGGTTCTAAATCTAAATCCACCCAATTATTATCACAATTTCATCTGACCTAGAAGAACAAGAAATGATCCCAACCACCTCAACTGTCGTGGGTTTGAACACCAAGAGATTTAACAAAGTCAAAGGACATTAAAAAAATTTAGGAATAATATTCTGAAGGACAACCTAGACCTCACACCACTGCATGTGCATGAACATGAGCAAGCCCTTACAAAAGCTCAAGCAATTCCACTTAGAACTGAGTGCTCCTTCACCTGTATGTTCAACACTCCCCGTTCTATAAACAGCAGAAAACCAATGTTAGTCAACCATGCAGAAGAAAGAGCAGAATGCATGAGGAACATGTTCCAGTTAAAAAAAAACTAAACAAAACCACACCAAAGCAACAAACCAACCAAAACAAAGCAAAAGAAGGAAACCGGTAAGTAAAGGTATAGACAATCAGTAAGTTTTTTTGAGTCTTTGAATTCCTGCATAGTTTTTCTCTGGTAGTTTAACAGTGTTTATACAATGCAACAACTGTGACACAATGCCCTGCTGCCATTACACACTTTTAATCACCCTGACTATACACACAAAATCAATCTTTGGCTTTAGTCTACACACACATCTCAACACACAAACATCTGTACTTCACTCTCGGAAAATGCTGCTAACAACTGCAAGATACATTTTATAAATAGTTGCCATTTGTATTGTACATATTTCAGTGACAGCTCAACAGAAGAAAATATCAAAAACAGATTTCAGTAACACCACGGACTATCCCTGGGTTTGTCCTGGAGTCTTCCAGGCTTCTTTACCATTAGTATAAAACAGCATTTGAAACTCAGCCTGTCTACTTTAACCCACACCATTATGGATGGGTGCGTCTGGAGTTAACATGAGCCAGCTTAGGGAATAAAAAATATATCTATCTTTTGGCATAGCTCCACATACTCTGTGTTAGAGTAAGAGGACGCAGAGTAAAAAGCCCAGCACTCACAAATGTTAACACAGAAAAGGATAGCACTACCACATGACTTATTAATTGATAAACAGATGCTACGTCAGCTTAGTCGCTGCCTATCCTCTTCAAAGCAAGCTTCCTCTATCTGACTTCAGCAATAACTGTTTGAAGGCTTTAACAGAGATTTCAGATTTAAATTCAGTCAAATAAAACTTTTTTCAGGTCATTTTTATTTCAAAGTAACAACTGAAATGTGATTTCAGGTACCCAAAGAGAAAATTATATTTGCACCATTAATTCTTCTTCAGAAGCATAAATAATTAACTACCTATCTTCTCCAAATGCATGGATAGTTTGGCAGAGGTAGGACAGAATTCAGCTAGGCAGCTGGAGAGGAACGTGGGAGAAGGCACTACTACTCTGTCCAACAGCACATTTCCAGAGACTACGTCAGTCCATGAATACAGGAGACTGTGAAAACCCAAAGTTTTAAGTTTAGGTGTCTAAAAACGGGACCCAATGCATCGCTCTCTTTGCAATTCCAGTTCTTTTCTTTACATTAAAATCTGCACATAGATCAGCCTGACTGCATCAGCATGCTAATGGCACTTTAATGCAGCTATTCTGTTGTTTGTGCAGTTTTTAACATTCAAGAAAAGACCTTGTACTAGTACAACTGCAACATAAGAAAAGAAAAACCAAGTACTCACGCTGTGAATAAAGTAGTATCTGAAATTCCAAGAGGGCACAGGTAAAGAGTTGAACCACATTTTCTACACCCAGCAATTCAAAAACTTCTTGAACTGGAAAATCAAATAATGGTAGTTCACTGGTGCTTGGCCTCTGGCAGATAATTGGTCCATAAACACCTGAAAATTTTAATGACCTTCCTGCTGGAGGAAGAGGAACCTCATAGAGAATATTGTAGATGTAGCTTTCTAAAGGCAGAGGTGGAGGCTGAGGTGAAGTCACTGCTTGGTGAAGTTGTTCTAGTACTTTCTTACACGCTTTCATGAAAGACATTGGAGTAATCAGACAAATGCACTTTGAGACGTAGAGCGTGTCTCTGCTGATGTCATAGGAGTTAAAACGCTGTAGCTTTGAAACAGCAGTGCCATTGCAGTCCCACGTGCTGCTGCAGCTATCCTTGTCATTTGTGGGTGGAGTTTGGAGGATGTCATATTCAGCATTGTGCATATGATACAACGTCTGCATTGCGCTGCAGATCTGTTTGCTAGTAACTTCCTCAAAAAAAGTGAGAGAAAATCCAAATGTCCGCGAGCCATCTTCACGGGTAATAATAAAAGAGTGGAACTGAGGTTCTCTGGAATCTGCTTGTGTCTTGAAAGCAAGCCCTTTAGGCATACACAGCTACAAAAAAAGGGGGAAGAGGAGATAATACCAATTAAAACACTTTTCTCTCCCTCTGCCTCCAGAAGCATTGGTGAAAACAGGATTTAGAATCCACAGCCTGCCATCGCATTTCACTTTAAATTCTATCAAGTGTTACATCTCTGCACAATACAGTGATACACATCTAGATAAGAAAACCTAAAGGAACATATTAAAAGTGCTGTATGCAGCTTCTGTTGAAACCCACAACCATTTTGTTACCAACCTCAATGGGCATAAAATAAGAGAATTCTAACTCGAATAAAGGAAAGCATTTTGGTCACTAAGACCAGAAACCTGACAGAGAAAAGAACTACGCTTCATCTAAACTAAGAAACTACACCGCATTCCATTAACCAGAAAATAACGCACAAAGAAGACTCATTAATTGCAGATTAATTTATTTCTCTGCCAATTCTCTTGAATGTCAAAGAAAAGTTATAAAAGAACAAAAACCTCCTAGGGACTTAAAAAATATCCCTATTAAATGAAGAGGCCTTTTGAGCCTGCACAATTTAGAGAAATTCATTATTATTTACAATATATAACAGACTTCACATTTTTTTGTCAAAGAAAATACAGATTAATACCTTCAACTGCTAATGTAGCTTTTTGTCTTAAAAACAAAAGCCATTAAGTGATACCAACCATTCCCACTGCATCCTGGTCAAAAGGGTTCCATTCAACATTCTCAGGATAGCGAGCAAGAACTTTGGATTTAAATGTGCGTCTTAATGGAGTCTGTTCAAAGTTCTCCCCTGCAAGCAAAAGAAAAATACAGAAGTAAATATTTAATTCTCTTTTTAAGCTAAAACAAGGTCAACAAGTGTGACATCAGCAAGTAGATGTGAGAAAATGTGAATTAAGCACACACTCCTTTTAAGAGAAAGAGAAAATGCAAGACAGTTAGTTAGCACATAATCAGATTGCAGATATTAGCAAGGATTAGCATTGCAGCATTTCTATGCTGTTATGTATCTGTGCTTTTCCTTAAGTGCGGCTATCTTGAGACTGTGGTCATTACAGCAATTCTCTAAGCTACTCTTCAGAAATTTCAGATTCTTGTTTAAGTATAGCTAAAGCTTCAGTTTTGGTGGAATGTTGTTACTGAAGAAAAGCACAAATATACAAGATACAAAGATGATGTGAGTTTAAGACAGACATACAAGTAGTATCACTTAATTTCTTCTTCAAGACTTAGGAAAAAAGGGTATCACCATCCATTAAAAGAAGTTAGCTGTGAAGAGAGTCTAGAAGATTAAAAGATCGAGAAGCACATAAATGCCCAAGAAGACAGGGTCGCAGGAAGATCAGATGAACAAAAAATTGTGCTTTTTTTTCTCCACACTTTTTCCTTTACCTTCTGTTGCACTTGAAATGAAACAGCTGGCACCATCTCGGGTTTTAGAGGCCTGTATATACTGGCATAAAGCTATACAACAAATAAAAACAATACTGCATTATAAATTTCATATTGTTGACTGTAATTACATAGCTAGCACACACCAAGCTACAACATACAAGTAATCTACACAGAATTAGCATGCACAATAGATGGTCTACTCTCATTTTTTTATACATATACAACTTTCTAAAAATTTCTTATTTCGGGTACATTTTTCTTGAAGAAGATGATCAGTATGTAACAGCAGCTCACAGTTCCTGTATGCACACCCAGAACACTGATGCAGCAATAGGAATTAGCTGCTTGTTAAATGGAAGTTTGACATGTTAAACTATAAAATACTCCCAAAGAGCAGATGATGAAAGTAACCCCAAGGACAAGACCATTTCAAGAACTTTAGAACTATAGGAATTTAAGAGGCACGGTCCAGCTTTTCACAGATGCTATCCATAGACTAGACTGGGTGATACAGTCTTGTTTACAAGCTCTCAATTTTCCTCTAGAGCAATGATTGTTCATTGTGATAGCACAGAACTTTCTGCAGCAAATCTTTGAATGTGTGTAGCTGCTTTAAAAAAAAAAAAAAGCACACAACTGTGTATCTTAAAATAAGTGTAGCTATCTTACTAGAATGCAATTAGCTAAATGAGCATGCAGCTGTTGAGAGCTGCACTAACAATCGGGCACAAATGCATGAAATCATCTGCTTTAAATAAATCAAACTATTTCAGCAACACCTGCAAAAGAGAAAACACACTTCAACTCCTCGCTTGTTTTCTTACATGCAGCAATTACATGGCAATAGCAATTGATTTTGGAATTGGTTGGGTTTGTTCTGTACTTTGACAGTGATATTTGAAGTTTCATTTCTAAGCCAACTTAGAAACTACCACAAAGAAGCCATACAAAGGAATAGTTACAACACTGCCTATAGACAATACAGAACCTAACAAACATGTTACGCTAAATAAGGCTTCATTTGCACGGAATGCTTCCGAAGTCCTTCCAGAGTTGAGAAGTCATGTAACTCTGGATTTTGTTTAAACTAAATCTTAAATGTTACCTGGAACAGGGAAGTTACTGTGAATCAGGACCTAGGACAGGTCTCACAGCACCCAAAATGCCCACACGGATTTTGCTAATCCTCTGGTTTTTAGCACTGAAATTAAAGCAGGGAATGTTTTTCCTGATTGTCTGAAAAAGCAACAGCTCAGCTGATTTTCATACAAAACCACTCAGCTACGCTATTTAATACTTTTTTTCAATAATATCATTGTTCAGAGAGGGAAAAAAAAACCCATATTTGCGAGTATCTGAAACGTATACAGAGATATTTAGGAAAAAAACAGAACACAACTTCACTGAAATATAACCATCTTGGGAAAGAGCAGAGTCAGTGACAGAAAACACAACAGCACTTCTGCAAGAACTAAGAACAATCTTAAAAGACTAAAATACGCATTTAAAAAAGCTTCCGATCTCCCAGAAAAAAAAAAAATACACGATGCCACATCTCTATTTACTGACACAAACATACACTCAACTAAAGAGAGTCCTCTGTAAAGGAAGTTTTAAAAATAGGTCAGGAGATTCAACATACCTACTATTTTCTATATTTATCTGTGCAGATGATGTAATGTCAACATCACCACTTTGTACAGGCTGTCAATTCACTATTTCGTTTGAGTTTTTAGAAAGTGACTACAGTGCTGCAACTCTAAAAATTATGCAAGGCTCAGAACTGTAGAGGAACTTCTCCCTGCATACCAGCTAGAAAAGTCTTTGAGTAGCTATTTCAAAGGTAGAGTCTAGTCAATTTTCCTTCTATGACAATAAAGAGCAAGTCAGAAGAAGCTATCCTAGTTACCATAAAAAGTGCCTGATAAAATAAGCCAATGGTTGCACAACACTGACTTTAAAGTACCATTAATACTGCCACCTTTGTTTGTTGTTCAAGTCCACTGATGTGCTCAAAATACCTACAAAACACAGACATCCAGAAAGCTCTACTACTTAAGTGATTGGTTGTTTTCACCATGCCAAGCAGCTTCACTTTTTAAATTCTCGTGATACAGCCTGTTATTCAGTCAATTCATCCAGTCTTGGTGTACATTTATTGCACACACGACATCTTTAAATAAAAAATATTAGCTAGCATGCAATCAAAACATTAACTTTGCATTTTCCACATAAGGACACCCGTAAAGGAATCTTCTAGCACATAGAGGCTATATTTGCAATTCCTGCTGCCACTAAAATTAATGCCTTACTGAAGTAAACACAAAACAGCTTCAACATGAAACAGTCATATTGCTCTAATTAAATGAATGAGTAAGAACAGTGAGAGTCTGTACCAGCAACAGAAGCTATGAGAAATTTACGGCAGTTTTCCTGTACTAGGCAACACACTGGAGAAACTCAACTGAGGATCTAGAAGACCCTATAGAACCTTATAACCCTACCCTTTACCTCCACACTTTCTACACCAGAGTAAATAATTACGTTTACCGAACATAAAATTACCCCAGCTCTAAAATTTATGGTCCAAGTCTAAATAAAAACAGTTGGATGGCAAAACATATAGTGTGAGTTGTTCCAGAATCCACACTGTTGAAAGGATGAAAGTACGGAGCAAATGAGAACAATATGTGGGGAAGGGGACACTGGGGGGGAAGAAGTGGTTTGTACACCGAGAGATTTGAGGACTTGTTGATTAGTCAAACTGACAGATGACCAACAGTTGACCTGGTTACACTGTAAAAGCAAATGCATCTGCTTAAGACACGTGTAGGCATGGGAAGTCAGTCAAGCCAAGAATCAATATCTTAAAATCAAAGACAAAAGAGTTCTGTTAAAAATGACTTGCAACATTTCCCCTTGCCAGTGGAAATGGTCAAATATTCTACTTCCAAGCCTTAAGAGCAAAACTGGGATAATCAAACAAGTAATTAAACTATATGGCCTGTGCCATACTAGATGTGAAATGTGGTGGCAATCTGTTGATTCNAAAAAAAAAAAAAAAAAAAAAAAAAAAAAAAAAAAAAAAAAAAAAAAAAAGAGGGCAAAACCCCAGACCTAGCTTTCTGGAGAGCAATACCATTCTAATTTTTCAGAACCCCATATTCTAATATTAAAGAAAAGTCCTTTCAACACATAGCTAAAGAGCTATTAATAGTCAAAGTTTATTTTAAAAGCAAAACAAAACAGTAAGTTTCTCTGATTCCTTCTTTAACAAATATTAAAACATATGTAACTGAAAAAAACCCTCTACAGTTTAAGAAATAAACATTCAAAGTTTGTCAGACTAAGGTAAGAATTTAATTAAACAGGAATTCTTGGAATAAAAACCATGATTCAGGAAAAGCTGCAGCTGCCAAATCTGTAAGAATACAGCCGCTGCATCAATGGACAAATGCCTTCAGATTATGACCTGTTTCCTTCCTTCCAGTTCCTCCTCCTTAAGCAGAACTGCACGTATCTCTCCTTAGAGAGGGCTCCCTTCCCCAGCAAACCTCCTCCTTGGATATACACAAAAAAGAATGCTTCCCTTTTATCCTGAAACACATAAACCCTCTGTCCTGCAATCCTATTCCCCCTCCCTCCGTTGGCAAGACCATCAGGCACATGCAAGCTGAAATGCTGGTTAGACCAGTTAATTGGTCACTAGAATTGGGACAGTTTTTAAAGCAGATTAGGTTATCCATATGAGAAAATCTTCAGGATGACATTCATTTTATTGCAGCACTGCTGTTTAAGCAACTGGAATCAGGGCGTTCATTCACTGTCCCTAATGAATCAGGGGCTTCAACCACTGTCTCAAGCAGCTATCATTCCATCGGATCTGTAACAGATCTACAACTTGTGATTTTCACATCCGGGACTTCCTCTAAAAATTTCTTTATGCAAGTTACTGTTCCACTTTCCTTGACAAAAAAGCTCAAAGGCAAAAGAATTCCACTGCCTTTCTGAAACAGAGGTGCAAGCACATGTTACGGACGCACTGCCCCTCCTTAGGTATCTATCTTGGGCACAACTGAAATGCTTGTTGGTGAAGTGCTATCCTTCATCTGTTAAAGGACTTTCTTTAGAGGAAGTAAGGGAAGAGGAAGAAAATAACCAGGATGATGAAAGGCTCTATTTTTTTTTTTTTTGGCCTGTTTGTCATCTAGGGAACCCAAACTCGCTTGTAACAATCCCTTATCCCAATACCACAAGAACCCTCTTCTTTCAACATACAACACACATTTGAACATTCAACAGACAATGCAATTCTTCCTATTGCAGTCACTGAAAAGGTGAGGACAAAGAGATAACTTAAAGTTAATGTGCTGACTGTAAAATATCTTCTGGTTTTCCCATTTTCTTTTGCATTCCAGAATTCAAGATTTGTAATGTTTCAAGAACTGTAACACAAAGAACCTCAATGTGAAATGGAAAAAAAAAAAAGTGTTAATGTCACTAACTGGATATTTAGTGTAAACTCCACTGGATACAAATAATCCCTTGACTGTCCATTGGTTTGATAGCATAAATTCTTCCAAGCCCTCTATGACAAATGAAAATTTAGGAATTAATAGACATCCATTCATCAAGTTCCAGCGTTCATCTAGTTGATAACAAAACACATCACCACACACACTCTGGAATAGTTTCAAATGCTGCAACAATGAATTCAAAGCACCACAGAAAAACAGCTGAGGACATGTGCATTCTGTGACCATAAGGTCAGGAAACCAAAAGCTTCTGTGTTTATTTTTTCTGGTACAGTTTCAAGGAAGGCGGGAAGAGGTGGGGCAGGGAAGTGGCAGAAAAAACCATCAAGAATCTAAGACAGCTTTTTAAAAAACATACCAGAAAACCCCTCAAAACATCCTCAGTTTGCATCCTAAGCCTTTTTTTTTTTTTTTTTTTTTACTACTTTGCAGTAAAAGAAGAAAGCAGATGGACACAATGTATTTTAAACAAGACTGCCTGGCAGAGATTTTCAAGGAAATGTTCTTAAAAATAACTGTTTTACAAAACTACTTTTCTGCTTTAGCCACAATAAAAAGACTTGCAGGAAGATATTTAGGTTTGTTTCCAACTAAACAACAGAAGCAGCACTCAAAATTACAATGGCAGGGGTGTTCTCAGCCACTGGGGTTGGGGGGAAGGGGGTGGGCACTATTTCCATTACCCAATAAATAGATCTGAAATACGCGCAACAGAAGACACTAAGAAAGGAAAAGGGTGGCTTATCTTCAGAATAGAACACAATTCTTTTACATGTACTACAAATATAAAACAGAAGTGGAGACAAGCATATTTTAAGTATATTTAATATAGAAATCAGCTGTTCTCCCCATGCCCATCTACGACTGGCAGACCCAGCGAGGCTCCTTCAAGGACGCCTGAGTGAACAGAAGCACAGACCATCTCAGGCAACGCTCCTGAACCACTGCGGATCTCCTCGCACAGTGACATGTCCCATCCAGTTAAATGTCCCTACTTTTTGCATTCCTAGTGCCCTCCAGCTCCGAAGACTGATGGAAACACGTCTGTGTAAAAGCACAAGGACCAAATGCTATTGAAGCATCTGTCCACTCCTTTAACCAAGTATTTCCACATCTGCAACATTATCTGCCTGCAGATCACTTACCTGTGAAATGCAATAAAATTTATTTCTCAAGATGCTTCAGTACCGATATGTAAATGACTCAATACAGAGGCACACACTGTACCTGATTGTGGCTGATCATACAACCAATAAAAACAAAAAAAATAAATAAAAAGGCAATATTCTACGCTTCTACAGGAAAGTTTGAAACTAAAGGTCTCCTGCCCATCAAACCATAAGCAAAGCAGCATTTTCCTGGAAAGACCAAGAAACAAGCCTTGAGAAGAAGCACTCCACGTAACTTCTTCATCATTCATCAGTTTGCGCTAGAATGCTTGATAACTTCTCTGTGCAACAGTATTTTATGCCTCCCAGGGTTAACATTCCAGTTCACTGCAAACTTGACTACAAACCACAAATCCGAAAGGGCTGTCAAGAAATTCAGAGAGAACAATTACTGCACAACATACATCAATACGTAATTGCTTCTGACGTTGTCACTTCATGCATATTATTTCTGCTACATGAGCCCTGCAGGTTAGCGGGAATTCAAAAGGTAAGTACGAGAAATCATTACCAAGAACACTCAAGTAGGGCATCACTACGACAAAAGGCAGATGAAAACTGTTGCAGTATTTTGTAACTATAGGATCAATAATTTGAAGATTTTGGGGGGGAAGTGTTTTACTGTTTGCAAATGGCAGTATTTCCCATACAATCCATTCAAGATGTTCTCTCTGTGTAACTTCTCTGTTGCAAAAGAAACTGCAAAGAAAACAAAACAACATGAAAAATCCCAAAGGAACAAAAAACCAAATAACCCATTTTTGTATGCCCTGCTTTAATAAGGTGAAATTCCTATGGCTTTTTTAAAAGGTTTCAAAAGTCAGACTTGTAAACTTTAATTCTTTAGGCACTGTTTTAGCATCTTTAGTCTATCTTCAAGTGAAGAACCTGTAACCTTTCTCCTCCCACACACCTTACCTAGGAGCCTTCCAAATAAGCCAAATTTGTAAATGAATACTGAAGGGTGGAAGAATGAAGAGCACCGAGGGCTTTGAGGGGATGACTCTGTAAAGCACACTGCTCAGTTTAACCTAAAATACAAATACGATAATCATAAGATTGGCATTACAGAAACATCACTTAATAAACTGTGGCTTCAAATGCAGTTCAGCCAAGTACAGCTGCTTTCCCCTTACATCAGCTCTCCATTCTTTATTCTACATATCAGCTACCCTAGCACGTCTGCCTCAGTTCCCAAAGAGACAAAAGATCCTTTTGGCACTCAAACATGGCAAACAGCTCCAGCTTCTCGCGAAAAGATAGAGGGGGTAGGGAGGAGTGGAATAAACTATTATCTGGATTAAAATGTTTCACATGTGCCAGTGTAAATCCAGCCAAGAGCTGTTGCTATCTGCTGCCCATCCACAGTGACCTATGAGAAAACTGTGTGTGGTCTCAGCCTTGGTGCCACTGGAGGCCCCCCAGAGAGCCAACACCTTGCTTAGCAATATCAGAGAAGCAAAGAAATTGAAAAACCTCCCTTTCAGTCTCAGAATGAATCCCCCAGGGAAGAGGCACAACATTAGGGATCTGTGGGAAAATTTCACCAATACCATCCACATTACGGACAAAGAGAGGAAGATGAAAAAAATCACCAAAACCAAAACCACAAAACACTTCAGTTTTTGGGAAAAAATCAAGCAACTGCTCCCACCAATGCAGATTTCTTCTGCAGCAAATGTTGGTACTACTACAATAGCAAAGATAGAGAAATTTACTCACAGGCTATTTACCCAAGGAATAAACAGTATCACACAAGAGCTTCACTGCAAGCATCGGAGCTAGCTCCAACCTCAAACACCATGTCTTAATTCCAAGATAAAAATGCCCAAAAGAGGAAAACACAAAACAGGTCAGATGTCAGCCAGAAAAGGACATCTGCTAATTTAAATTAAGTTCACTCTTCTTCCTCCACTTTCCTTTTAGCTACCCCTTATAAATGCCTTTGAGACAAAATAAAAACCTGTAACTATTTAATTCTGTTCAACTTGGAAGATAACACAGAAGCTGATAACAGCATTAGTCCATGGACTACCACAAAGGAAACTACAAGCCCCATGCTGAAATACTAAACAATTAATTGGTTAATATATGTGACAAATGCCTTCAACCATTTCATCACACCCATATTTCTTTAAGGTTTATATTCATACAGAATACTGTTAAAATAAACCCTACCAACAGGAAACATATGAACATAAGCTGTCATTTTAAATTTGAAGCCAACAAAAGAGAAAAATAGCAACACTTCAATTACAGACAGAGGGATGAGGTGAGACAATGTTTCTATTTTACTGGCAAGGCGAAACACTTGCTCTAATTTCATTATAGAACCATAGAATGGTTTGGGTTGTAAGGGACCTTAAAGATCATCCAGTTCCAACCACTAGCCCAGGTTGCTCAAAGCCTCATCCAGCCTGGCCTTGAACACCTCCAGGGATGGGGCATCCACAGCTTCTCTGGGCAACCTGGGCCACTGCCTCACCACCCTCAGTGTGAAGNCAGTACTGCAGGTGGGGTCTCACAAGAGCAGAGGCAGAGAATCACCTCTCTCAACCTGCTGGACATGCTGCCTTTGACGCAGCCCAGGACACAGTTGGCTTTCTGGGCTGCAAGCATTCCGGCTCATGTTGAGCTTCTCATCAACCAGCACCCCCAAGTCCTTCTCCTCAGGGCTACTCTCAATCCATTCTCCGCCCAGCCTGTATTTGTGCTTGGGATTGCCTTGACCCACATGCAAGACCTTGCACTCCGCCTTGCTGAACTTCATGAGGTTGGCATGGGCCACCTCTCAAGCCTGTCCAGGTTGGATAGCGTCCCTTCTCTCCAGTGTGTCCACCGCACCACACAGCTTGGTGTCATCAGCAAATTTGCTGAGGGTGCACTCCATCCCACTGTCCATGTCTCCAACAAAGATGTTAAACAACACCGGTCCCAATACTGATCCCGGCAGAACACCACTTGTCACTAGTCTCCACTTGGACATCAAGCTGTTGACCACAACTCTTTGCGTGTGACCATCCAGTCAGGTAGTTTGTCAGATTAATTTTGAGTGAAGCTAGGTGAATACCATACATCACGTATCATCTTCCTTTAGAATTTCACACACCAGCAGTAACAAAGTGGCTACTGTGCCAGCATACAGATGCCTTACTCATCATCAGCCCTGTTATGCTACGTAATCTACACATAGACGGATCTTACCTCAACGCCATTACAAACAGAATACAAAAAAAGGTATGAGAGACTAATAATTAAAATGATATCATACCATCATGCACCACAGTGAAAGGAGATCTAATATGAATTCAGGAAAGGCACATGAAGGGTGCCTACAGGAAGGATATTTCCTGGAGACATAGGCTTCACCTAACACTCATTTTCACTTCATGATGAAGTGGATGAAGCTCATGGTCAGATGGACAACTATAAGCACCATGACAAGCGTTCCTTGGCAAAAGGAGCACAAGTCTATATACTGAATAAATTAATTTTTGGACCAAATCTTAAAAGACTAGTTCAGGCTGGGAAGAAAGGCAGAAAGAAATACAGGTGACAGACTAGTCACTCGTATTGGTCTTCCAGAATAAGATTTTTTTTTTTAATCCTGTTATTAAAACATCAATCTTTTCTTCACAGATAAGCATTTTCTTTTTTTTTTTTTTTTTTTTACTATTTCCCATTTGTAACACTTATTTCTAAAATAACTTTTATCATCTTTATGATATAACATTCAAGACTACTAAGGCATGTCCAACAGAAAATCTTAGATTAGAATACGGTGTCCAGATATTTGGGTCTCAGTTCCACATTTTGTAATAGCAACTCCCAGATTACAATTACACATAAGTGTAATGCAATGGCAAGTCGATCCTTTGTTTTGCCACTCCATAATAAACAAATTCTATTGACAAGTGTTTGTTAAAAGCTAACACATCACAGAAGAGGAAAAGAAAACAAAATATTTAGTGAAAAAGAATGTAGAACAAAACCTCCAGCAGTTCCATATAGTGCAAGTATTACCAACATCATTCAGATAACATCTAACTCACTCAACACATAAGGGAAAGATGTTATCAGCTGACAGATGAGATGAGGCACAACATCATTCTCATTATCTTTCCAGGGCACAGTCATACAACCTAAATTAAGAAATCCTACCACAATGTAGCAGTATGACAATAAGCTATATTACACACAGAAGATTTTGGTAGTTGATGTATTTCATTATTTGCTGGTAGACACTAAGCTGACGATGAGCCAGCACTATGCCCTTGCTGTAAAGAAGGTGAATGGCAACCTGGGCTGCATTAGTCAAAGCCCTGCCAGGAGGCTGAGGGAGGTGATCCTTCCCCTCTACTCAGCACTGGTGAGGCCACAGCTGGAGTACTGCACCCAGCTCTGCGCTCCTTCGTACAAGACAGACATGGACATAGTGCAGAGAGTCCAGCCACAGATGATCCTGGAGAAGAGAAAGCTCGGGGAGGAATTTTGTCAATGTATACAAATACACAGGCTGTGATATAAAGACAACAACATCAAGGTTGTGGAGTCTCCATCCTTGGAGACATTCCAAAACTGTCTGGACACAGTCCTGGGCAACCAGTGGCCCTGCTTGAGCAGGGGGATTGGACCTGAGAGCCTCCAGAGGTCCCTTCCAACCTCAACCATTCTGTGATTTCCTCTGTGAAGATGTATCTGTAACAGGACTTTGCAGCATACTTAAGAGATTTCTGCCATCCCTTCTGGCACATCAACACCATCTGGAAATGTGGAAGTGAGCCTCAGCTCCTCTCTTGTCCAGCTCAGCAACTACCACTGGATGAAGCTTAAATAAGATAAAAATGTCGGGGGTGGAGGGGGCAGCTGTTTTTATTTACTACCACCTAATAAATTTTTTCTGTTTGCTTTAACAGGTCAGTGGAAACACAATTATCAAAATAAGAAAGGATGCTTAAATAACCACATCATTTGAATACGGGTATTAAAAATCCCTAGCAATAGAGAACATACCGTCTTTAATCCATGCTAACTACAAAGCCCTAGATACAGGATTTCTCATGATAGTCAAAGAAAACAAACATACATGTGTATATATATATACACACACACAGTGCATTTTCCACCAGTCAGACAACTTTTTCAGGAAAAACTGTTACAGCTGTGATATTCAGCAAGCTTCCAACATACAAAGGAAAAATGCTATCAGAGGTATCTCTTCCAGCAAAGTAACCAGACTGAGCATCAATTCGTGATCTTATGCTTCATTTCTAAGCCTGCAGAAAACACTGTATCATCAGTGTTAAGGTTGAATACCTGAAACACACAATTTCATTAGCTTGGTGAGAACAAAGTCTGCCGGCAGCATCCCCGGGGGGCCTGGCAGCGACCGCCGGTTCCCTGCGGCGCGGGGCGGCAATGACATCATGCCAGGCTGGGCTCCGGCAGCCCTGATGCAGGCGAGCCCTGGAGAGACCCGCTGTGCCCGGCATCACCGTGCTGGGGAACCGTCCCGCTGCCCACCCCTGCACCCACCAGCTGAAGTGCCTGCGCCTCTCTTCCAACAATGGACACTTATGAAGGGAATTGTTTCAACAGTACAAGGATTCAGAATCTATTTTTCAGCACAGAAATAAGAAAGAGGGGAAAAAAAACAACAGTGCACAATAACCCTTTCATTCAAACAAGAAAGCCTTCCAGGAAGTACAAAGTGTTTCAAAGCTTCATCCAAAACCCACGGAAACCAACAGAGGCCCTTTCCATTTATATCAGTGGACACTGGAGGAGGCTATAACCTGAGACACAATTTGAGAACATTATCAGTCACACTATCATGCATTATTAACAACACAACAAACTCAAGAAAATGCACTGGAATTCCAGCTAGCTCATATGCTGTGACGTTACCATGAATTTATCCTCCTTTCTCTTGTTTCCCCCTCTCTTTTTATAAAACCTTTCCTCAAATCAGGCAAAAATCAATCTCCCTCCTAAGCACTAAAATCTGTATCCCCCCCAAACACCCACCTTTTCACAAGCAACACCATTACGGTCTCATGGTGGATTAGGAGAGTCCAAGATACACTGCACACTACAGTTTTCCATATTATAGATTTAGTCCTTGACAGGGAAAGCAAATACAGAAAGAACATCATGCTCCAGGTCTCGGACCTGCACACTCGGGCAGAATATTTTTAAAAAGGCACTAGTGTCTTCCAGCTTACTGTTAGATAGCTAGCTCAAAGGAATATACTGCTGGTTTTAATTACATGAGAGTTATTCAGGTTCCTACTGAGATCAGGGAGTATTGTTGAGTGTGCCTTCCACTATGTTACACAAACAGATATATAGTAAGTGAATAACAAAATTAACAACAGAAACTGTTTGCAATCTAGAAACTTTGTTCACTTGTGATTTAATCAAGAAAAACCTGTGGAAGCTCACATATCCTTCAATTAAATTATATTACATTTTGTTCTCTTGAATTTCTTAAATTAAATTGATGCTGTAATTTAAGCACCATTATAGAGTAAACTGTAATGCTGTATTCACTCTTCAAGACTGAAATTGTAGTCTACAGTTATTTTAACATTAGACAAATATTAAATCTTTCAGGGAAAGGTACTGCTCAGCACAAGGAACAGATGAGAAAATTTGTTTTAAGTCACTAAAAGAAAAAAAGAAAGTTTCCATCATAGCCAAAATTTAGGAGAGTTCAATGTATAAAGGGAGTTCTAATATCACAAATTTCAGTCTACAAGGAACAGGTGTTTATTTAGGTTTTTCTACATACAACCATGTAAAAAAAAAACCCCCCACCTCATAGCATCTTGTAAGAGTAAGCTAATTAAAAAAATATATATATACACATTATTGGTCAAGTTCTGAGCCCAAATACACAACGTAAGTACTGCTGTTAGGGCAGGTTTTCACCACCACGTTCCTGTACCTTTGACCAGTTAAAGGGTAAGCAGCAACCTGATTCACCTGGAGCCAGTACAGTGAAACTAAAGCTGGAACAAGGTGCTGCTAAAACAAAGAACAGATCTGCAACCTTAAAAACACCGGTTTGACGCAGCGCTGTGGGACAGATTGATACGGTTTAGTTGTGTACTTGGTGTGAACGTTCCCATCTAACGGAGCAATCACTTCCTAATCCGATTTCTTGTTGGACACTGCTGGAACACGATTCTCATCCTATGCTACAACAGAACTTAACACACAACAGGCAGAAAGTCTCCGCTTTCTCTCCCAGATCTGATTCCTTTAGACCACCGGCACGTTTCAGATACCCCGGAGCCCGGCTGAAAGTTGGTCGCTGCCGCCCGGCTCAGGGAGCGCGCAGCAGACCGCTGTCACGCCAGAGGCGATCTAACCACCGCCGCCACACAGCCCCCGCTTCGGCCCTTCACAAGAGGCACTCTGGGGGGGATTCACAACTTGGGCACGCTCCCACGAACCACGGCTGGGCACCGCCGGGCACGTCTGCAGCTCGGGCGCCCGGGGCAGCTCCACAGCCCCCGAGGGCCGGCGGCGCGGGCACCAGCGCTGTGCCCGGGGCGGGGGGCGGCGGGCGGCACCGAACGCTCCCTCCGGCT
>VZTO01005956.1:20769-42334 GCA_013400615.1 Syrrhaptes paradoxus | reverse complement strand
CGGCTCCCCCCGCGCTGCCCGGGGCCGCCGGGGTCCGCGGAGGGGGGAGGCGGCGAGGCCGGACCCTGCCTCCGGGGCTGCCGTCCCGCCGCCACCGCCACCACAGAGCGGACCGCTAACGGCCGCCGCCCCCCACCCCGCGGCCACTTACCGGAGAGCTCGTCCGGCTCCAACCCGGTCTCGGTGTCCAGCCCGCAGATCACGAAGTAATCGGCGAAGCGGCCGGGTGCCGAGGAGCCGCCCCCGCTGCCGCCGCTCATGCTGGAGCCCGAGGGGTGCGCGGGGCTCAGGGGGTGCGGGGCCGGGCGGCGGCGGGCGGCGGGGCTGCGCCAGCTGCGCCAGCTGCGGCGGCCGCCTCCATGATGGAGCGGAGCGGGCAGCGCCGTGCGGCATTGTGGGTACGGCCCCCAGCTGTTCCCGCGGGGGGGCGGCGCGGTCAGGAGCCGCAATGCTGCGCCTGCGCCCTGCGCGCGGGGATGACGTCATGCTGCTGGTCCGGCGGGGGCGGTGCGCGCGCAGGGGCGGGCGGTGGGGGTGAGGGGCGGTCTCTCGCGCGGGTCCGCTCTGTGTGGGGGGATGGTGAAGGAGGCGGGCGGGCAGCCGCGGGGTTGCGGTCACACCGCCGCAGGACAGCAGCTCTGCCCCCACCGCCTCCTGGGTAGCGGCCCGTGGTTACAGCACCGGCCTCAGCTCCGGGGTCCCCTCGGAGGCGCTCCTCAGGCGGGGAGAGGCTGTGCCGCGCTGCCGCGCGCGGGGACAGGAGGCTCTGGCCGCTCAGCGGCGGCGGGGCTGTGGAACCACAGCGGGAGTCAAGGCTCTCCTGCCGCCTCCAGCATCTCCCCGCTCCCTGAAGGCAGCTGTCCCCACGGCTGTCGTGACTCCGCAGCTTTGTGAGCAGCTGTACAGGGTTACGGTGGGGAGAGGGCAGGTCCAGGGGAAGGACTTTCAGCATTGTTTGTTCTTTACCCCCACCTCTGGCCCGTCCTGGAAAGGAAAACGATCCTTGGGGAAGAACAAGAATGACTCACACCAAGCTGCGAAGGGACTAGTACCACGTACCCATGCTCTGAGTTGAGAGCACATCTTTCCCCTGACCATAGAGGGACGTGGGAGAGCCTTACTAGACTAAAATTAGTCTGTAAGCAGTTCCCCTTGCTCTCCTCACTCCGTTCTTTATCCTTCCCTATCTTGCAGGGCTTATACAAGAAGAAATTAATTTTTTTTCAGTCTTTTAGGATTATTATCTAGGACTGCCCAAGTAGTTAAAGTTGCATCCATAATGCTGAATTCATCAGACACCAATCTAATTTAACATGCTGTCAAGCATGTGAAACTTCAGATATTTGAGTTTACATTGCCAAGACATGCCGAGTTCTCCGCAAGCACTAGAGACAGCAGCACGTGTAACTCCCCTGTCAATGGTGTACAGCCTTTTGCAGTACAATAACCAAGCTCTTAAACTGTTCTGCCCAGTAAATTATGGAGAGCTTTTCCATCCTTCCGGGAAGGAGGAAAGACTGTAAGAAGCAGTGGTGCTCTTAGTATTCACTTGATTAAGACAGTATGGGCCACAGAATGGGTTATCAATGAATGAAAGTGTTTTTTTCATTCCAGTTCTGCCTGTTCAATTTTAAACCACTAGTGAATCTGAGGGAGAGATTTCAATAAAGATAGCAGGATAATTAGGAGCAATACTAGAGTGAAAGTCTCAAGTGAACTCTACAGTACACGTACATTTAGATTATGCTGGTTTGTGGAAGGGAGTAACAGAGAACAGAACTAGCTAAAACTGGTCGCTCTTAGCTCTTATTCTGCTATGTTCTCTAGTAATTTTTTGCGTATTTTGCTTCTCAGACTGCTTTACTGCTTTCAATGTGGCAAAGGACAATGTATTCAGCATGTGGTAAACTTATTTTGAGGTAGCCTGAACTGTAGTTTAACCCTGAGAAACAAAAGTCATAGCCTGAGGGTGTCCAAAGGACTTACAAGAAAGTCTAGGGCAACAGCACAGATACTGGCAGGCATTTTTGTCAAATATAGAGTAAAATGCCTTGCTATGCAACAGGACAAGGGACAAGAAATACTTTTTTAAAAGGAGAGTCTCAGACTAAGAAATGCAGATTTGCTTTGAATGGCTACAAGAAAGGAACAAGGGAAGAACTCCCTGAACCAGAATCAACAAAAGGCTAATTAAGAAAGATAAAGGGTCACCACAATTTTTGCTGTGAAAAGTTTGTTTTTACTTTGTCAGATGAATTCTCTGCTTTCACAGACAGCTTACAGCCTATTCTCTTTTAAATCTAGGCATCCAGTAGATGTACCCAAACAGGTAGAGCTTTCTCCTCCCATTTTGTTTGAAGATGTGTGGCTCTCTAGTGTTCTAGTTGAAACACTGAGCTAGATCCACAAAAGGGGCTTGGGTATCAAAATGTCTTATTTACTGTATATGCTTAATAGATTTATTTACTCTTCAGACTGAGCATTTAGCATCTCCCTTAACACTGGAGGAGAGTCAGAGTATCAGAGGATATAATTCAGGATAAATCCCGTCAAAGTCACCACATTAAGAAGGAAAATACCTATAAGAGGGCACCAATAGGGCTTAGTGGCCCTGACCAGCCTCAGCTAGGGTCTCAACCCCACTAATTGTGGATCCATTTAAGTCAGGCTGCTGGGCTGTGCCAGACCCTTGTTACCCTTATTGGGCCCAATCCTGACCTTGTGTAGCTGATTTGCATTTCTTGCTTCACCTTAGAGCTGTCTCATCACTACAGACTTGATGACCTGGACTCTTGGTTGAGGCTGTCCCCAGCCTGCCCTGCTCCCTCGCTGGAGACAGGGGACAGGCCAGCTGGGCTCTGCCCTTCCAACCCTCGCCCTGGGGATAGTCCCTGTGAGAAATTATTTTAACACAGAACAAAAGTTCAAATATAAGAATGATTTAGTGATATGCTCAAAACAATTTTTAATGGCATAGAATTCTTCCAAGTACAGTAAAGACTGCAAATTCCAGATTATTGGATACAACTGCTCAAGGGCTAGGTTGTGAAAGAAAAAACAGGAGTTATGACCATAACATTACATCTTAATTCCAATGCAGAATTTTAAAAGCTATTTGCCACTATGGCACACTCTCCTCTCCAGAGCCTACTAACCTTATGTCTACTAACCTTTTAAGGCTATGAAGCATCTCTGAAGTCCTAGAGATAAGCAGAAGCAGAATTCTCTGTGTTTTGAAGATTATCTACAGAAAGGAGCTTTTATGATACCTTTCACATAGTTACACACCAGTCATTGATCTTAGCTCTCATAATCCAGACCCAGATTCTTCCTTGTGTACTATAAAACAATGAAATATTAATTATTACACTAGGAATACTTTTAAGAGAAAGGGGAGTTATTGTATGTTAGTAGAGATATTCTGCTTTTGTTCATATTAATTGCCATTATTAAGAGGCCATAACTTCTTTCCGTTTGGGTGACCTGGAGCTATGAAGCCGCCAGCTGCGAGTTAGATAGAAATGTGTGTCATTGCAAGACATCACTTGGTCATAAAAATAATCAGAATAATTAACTTCTCTTTGAGGGAAACTTGAAAACCTTGCTCTGGATCCTGCTCTCCTGTCAAAAATTCTTTAATTTCCTTCTTAACATTGTCACACTGAAGTATATGGTTCACAAACCTCACACTATGACAGAAGGAAAGCTTTCTATAATTTGACCCGTATTCTTTTCAGCCTCCTGGGAAAAATAAAAAAAAATCCCCCGATTTTGTAATCTTGCAAAAGAGATTGTCCCACATAATTGGAAGGATAGTTAAGAATTCCCCTTTCTGGCACTGGCTCTGTAGTGGGTGCCAACGAATGAACAGGCACAACACACTCCTGGGACAGGATTTGTTCACGGTGCCAAATTTAATTTTGAAGGGAGGAATTTGACTAGAAGGTAAGATTCTTAGTGCTTTAGCTCCCACAATTCCCAGAATTATTACTCCACTGTTGTTATGTACAAGAATGAAAGAAAAAAATGTGACTAAGAAACCAAAAGAAATGTGTTTCCTGTTCTGTTCCTTTTTAGTATACTTCTAGTACAAAAGACTAGAGGCATGAATTTCATTCCTGTACAAACAGCTCTCAAAGGTGTCTATTTCAGTTAGTCCTTAGATTTGTAAAAATGTACCTGCAGTAGCTGCTGGGTGTTTCACTCCTTGATCAGCTACCTGCTTGAGTAGATTCTGCTGGCTGTTCAGCTTAATCCAGAGGAAATTGCATGGTATAAACCAGGCAGCATACATCAGCTCTAATGCAAAGCAGAGCAATACATGCTGCATTTTAGTTACTATCATAAAACTAGGTTATCACAGAAACCGTACATGATGAATATTCTCAGGAACACACAAAAATCTTCAACGTTACCTGACAACAAAAAACATGTTTTGTGTAATAGTATAGTTGACTAACATTCACAAGACTTGACATTTTTAAACTTTCACTTCTTTTGTCTTAACCTTTCAGCGAGCTTTCAACATCAATTTTCTATACAAGAAAAAAAAAAAGAATTCCATAAACTGGACCTGACAGAAAATTAAGGGAAGGTGAATGAAGTTGTTATAACTTTAGCACATGAGCCTTTCCATTCATGCAAAAAGACAGCAAAGTATGCAAATGGTTCTATTTGAGGAGATAAAACAAGTTAGACCCAATTGCCTTCCAGTGAAAAATATACAAGCTTTTAAAAATTACTATTGTATTAATTTCAGATGGAAAAGAAAGTCAAGTTTACCTAGCTGTTCTGAAATAAAAGTAGGAACAGAATGAATCTCATGTACAGATGTAATCAGCTCAGCTTAATTTTTAGTCAGTCATTAAAAATACTATTTAACAATAACTCATCCCTTTTAAACAGGTTGATAAAAAATTAAGCTTAGTGGGAAGTTGTGCATGCTTCACTGTACTCAAAAATACAACGTTTCATGTTTTATATAATCACTTTATTATCAAATGGCAAGAGACATTTAGTAATGATGTCGTGCAGGTATCACAAAAAATTCCAAAAGATAAACAGGTCACCTAAGAGCTCAAAATTCCTTGGAATTAAAAACCAAAGCTAAATCTTCCTGATTTCTCAGGTTGTTTCACGGTAGACACTGTTTTCCTGCCAAAATGTTATGGCTATCTCTTGGATCACTTGCTGGATTCCCTAAAGGAAAGAGCAGGCTAGTACAGTATTCCACAGCATAGTGCTGTTTTTTGCCTTTTTCACAAGGACTTCCTTACTCTTCAAAACCCTCAGAAGTAGTCCTCATGGGGGTAGGAAAGTGCCTGAGGCCACTGAAGATAAACAAAGTAGTGACAGGGTTAAAAAAAAAAAACAACAACTATGTTTTTGCAAAGGGTAAGAACCATATTTTCAACCTTTTTAAGGTGTTAAGGCTTTTAGCCACTGTGATGGGAACCCAGTCTATGGCTGCAACAGGTTTTTCAGTAACATAGCCTGATCCCATCTACACAGTGAAATATAACGCAGTGGAAGTGTCACCTGATAGCACAATTCACATTAAATTGAAGCATAGTTCAGCTCCTTCTCTAGTGTCAAGGTTCCACCAAAACATTGGCTTTATACAGAACAGAAGGGATTTTAGAACAACAGCATCTGTTATTGATCAGAAATGGAGACAAATCTTGAGAAAAAACATTAGATAGTAAGTAGTAGGTAATTTATTCTCAGAGTTCATCTGCATGAAAAATGGACTATGCAGAAAAGTAGGCTGTAAATTCACAGCAACTTCACACTCAATAATCCAGGGGACCCTTGCCCCCAACAGCTAAATCCCCCACTCAAGTTTACTATGAAATAAATCCCCTGGGTAGATGACCTCCGAGATGAGAACTAGAGAAACAAAAATACCCACTGTTCAGTTTTAAGTGCCACTGAAGTACACTTTTAGAGTAAATTCTAAATAGCAAAACAATTGCTGAAGCTAAACAATCTTACAACAAACTTGCAAACAGAAGTGATATGAATTCCTTTATGTACCTATGTAAAGGATAACACTTACTGTGCAGCCCAGATTTAAATAAAAGACAAATAGTGTACCAATATATTCACTATATATTTACATATAATACTGTAATGAAAAGAAGGAGTCAATTAACATTATGTTACAAAAAGAACAAAACTCTTTAAAGGTACCAGTACCTTTCACATTACCACATTTATGGAACTGTTCTTTTACATCTCAATGATCTATCATACGATGAGTTAACATGAGGATATGGACAAATAAACCCTTGAATTGGAGTGTATGCTTGTGTGTTGGCTTCCGTTTCAGCAAGATACTTCAGGAGCACCAACTTAAAGCATACAAGCAGCACTGGTTTCAGTAGGATAAAATTTAAATGCGCACCCCAATTCCTTGCTGATCAGGGCCTCATTTTATGGGATTCCACTGACAATACAACAAACTACAACAGTTACAAGCATACAAAGGGAGGTATCATATACCTTACTGAGTGAATACATATACTTTTACTTAAAGGTAAATAGCTGGTTGCCCATTGCCAGTTACCGACTTACCAGACAATGGAATAATTCTTTCAATTTTATATAGACTGATACAAGAGACTTCTGTTACATGATGCTTTGAACAGTATTTGGAATTTGTTCTTTAATAAAAACTGCACCAATCTGTGTACCTGGCATTTCTAGCTAATCGAACTGCAATGGAAAAGTCTTAGAGTCTTTACATATCATTTGAGAAATGGTAACATTACACTGCTTAGATTTTTAAATCACTTGAGAACTGGATGTTTTATATAATCATACAATAATTTTCTTAAATTCAGAGGATAAATCTATGCAAGTGAAATATTGGCAAATCAATCAACATGAAAAAATTAAAATCAGAATTTCAAAATCATCAGCCAGCCATGGTAAATATTCTAACCTGCTCTCTCCCTTCCTGTATCCTCTCCCAGAATAAAACTTTACAAAGGACGAGAGGGAATGATGTGACGCTTTGCCTTTGTTAATCCAGTTAGTAACGCAGATGTAGGTTCAAGTATTTAAATCCACACATCACTAATAAATAGAAGTAAACAATCAGGATGAAAATATTATTGTAGTTAAAGTACTGCAAAAAATCTTTGTTTCTGAGTGAGCACCGTTATTATATTATGCTATTATTTTCGAATTTCAAAAGGGGAAGAAAAAAAAAAAAAAAGACATTGATGAGAAATGTACTCAGACCAGATCATGCAAACCTACAGAGAATGTTACAAAATTGGACTGAATAATTAAGGGTTTTTTTCTGCAAGTTTTAGCAAGCATTATCTGTAGTTTATGTCTACATTGCATTTTTTGCTCTGCATATAATCAGAGCAAAATGTTACATCTGTGTTTTCATTTCCCTCATCCTGAAGGCCACACACACCACCTCCCAAAGTAAAACACTGATGGTTTGGTTACAAAACTATATGCAGTACATTTCTGAACACAGTTCCTTCAACTTTAGGTCATGTGTTCGTTTAAAGACATTCTTATCAATTACAAGCCTCCCCTTTAATTGCTTAAGATCCAATAGAAAAGCAAATATACAAATATCAGAAGTGCTGATCCTGAGATGAAGTATGGGAAATTCTGGTCCAGTTTGATCCTTATTCAAACTTCTGTTTCAGTTTCTTCTGGAAGACAGCTGGTAGGATGGAGAGGATTGCTAGAATCATGAGAACAAAGACAGAGTTCCAGGAAACAGCTTCTCCTGCTGTTGTAAGTTGGTACAGTGTCGTTCCTGCCTTAATGGCTACAAAAGATGGTGGTGCCACACCTGGAGCAGGGAATTAGAAGGGTAGGAGAGCAAAGGAAGAAAAAACAGCTTGTTAGGGTAAAAAAACTGAAAAAAAAAATAATCATAAATCAAACATCCAACTTTTAACACCAAAAATTTCAGACTCTGTTGTACTTTTTTTTTTTAAAGAAGGGTGTAAAAAAAACTTATCAAAAAAACTGGTTTGTGCCATTTTTAATATTTTTAACACCAACTCAAACACAGAAGACTATGAAAATAACCTCTGCTCTTCAGACTCTGCAGATTCCAAGTTGTCTCTCTACAAAAGGATTTTATTTAAGTTCATAAAGAAAAAACTATGGATTGTTTCCTAATAAAAAGTATTTGACAAAAATATGCCAACTACAAATTTAAAGTGTTTAGCGCTACATCAGTTAAATTATCAATTCACTGCTAGGAAGACACATTATGATGAACAACATGGAGTGGGAATCGGAGAAACAATCCTTCAGATCAAAGTCATATACATTCTCACACAATTATACTGAGCTCAGAATAGGAGCTTATAGAAGTTCACAGAAGTACTATAGTCATGGAGTGTAACAAAAAGTTACTAAAAAAGTGTTCATATAATGTGTTTCCTTAAGCAAGTGACTAGCCTGGGCTTATTACCCCTCATCCAGTACATCAGAATAGTCCTGATGACTGGAATCTTTCAATGCTATTATAAATCCACACATTGAAAAGTACAACAATATTCTTGTGTAATCTTCCAGCTGTCCAGTAGGTGGTAATCTCTGCTGAACAAGCGTACAGAGACAAGCAAGTAATATCCCTTCTTCTGGCAACCCTCAGTCTGCATTTCACTAGCCAGAATTCTTACCTAGAAAAGTGCCAATGAAAAACACTTTCAATGGCACATTAATTACAGGAGATGTTATATTGATAAACCAATTTGGAAGAAAAGGTGTTATCCTCAAAAATATTATGTAGTTAATGAGGTGTTCTCTGTGTCGTTCAACCTGTCAGAACAAAACAAAACAAAAATCAGTTAAAAAAATCCCTGCCTTGAGAATACGCAATGATTTTACTACTAGAGATTTGTTAAGGGTTTTTTTGGTGTATCTTGTGGAAATTTACAAGTTGCAAACATAAAAATCAGTTAAACATTAAGTGACTCAAGGAAGAGTCATCAGTGAATCACCTGCTGTTAAACAGTACTGAAGTTAGTCTTGAAATACCAGTCTGTGGTTGAGTATGGTGATGATGTGTCTGAATCAGCCAACTTAAACAGCAAATAAGTAATTCGGCACAGCAGCAGACCTAACCCTAACTTCAGTGCAGCAACCTCTGCCTGTCTACCTGTAGCCCAATCAACACTGCTAGCTTGTCGTCTTGATCCTAAAGCTTTTATAGGGGCTAGCAATGAAGTTTTTTCCTCAACCCATTCTGTCCCAACTCATGATCAAACTCAAAACACAGCTGTATTCTTCACTTGGAAGCTTACCCAGGTCACGGCTCTGAATTTCATCAGGTGGCTGCTGCCAGCACAATTGCAAAACTTATTTACCCATACTTTAGAATGCCTAGCATTAACATTCACCCAGGAGCAAACACAACAGCCCCAACTTTATTTACAGTCTTAAATATATTCTCAAGTCTAGCCTAGCTGCTTACAGTGCATCAAAAGCTTCTTCTTCCAGACTGGCTTTAGCACATCACCCCTTCCAAACAAGAACCGTAACCTCAAACCAAATCACAAGGATAACAATCCATCCACCACTGCTGACCTATCCTGGCAGACCTTCACTAAGCCTAAGCCTAAAGATGGTCATCTGTCCCAAAACAGTTGAAACCAAACCTGGTCTTATTGCAGTTCCATCCGAAATCTCACATAGCAACTTACCCCAGTCACAACCCTGTTTTTTATCCCCCAACTTTAGCTTTAGCTGCAACACTGAAGTCAGTAGCCCTGCTATTGGTCAGTAATACCATCGTGTGTTTTTTTAATCTTAATGAAGGACAAATATTTAAACGTTTATTAAACCTGCATGTAAAATGTCTTAGCCCTCAAAATGCAAGCATGATACAGTCCAACTAACCTGGAAACAGTGAGATATGAACTGTGCATGTAACTACATATCCAGTTCTACTAGTGTAAATAGTAACTATTTGCTGTTCAGATCATAGCCTTAATATACTGCGATATTAAGATCTACTTGGATACACAAACCCAGCTTTCATTAGTTCTGATGCTTAGAGAGCTACTACTTGACACTGAAACTGGAGGCTTCCTATTGACATTAGCTAAAGCAGAGGGTTATCAGTTGCAAACTCTTCCTGGGTAAAAAACAGCTTCCTCACATGTAATACCATAAAATCTGGAATACTCCCCACTGTTTAAAAACACTCAGAGAAAGTAACTACACAATGTCAGAAAGAAGTCAGAATCCCTTCTATGTAACTAGATACATGAGCACCAGCCCCCCTAGTTTTCCATGCTATTGTATTATATATATTTTCTGTCATACACTTTACCTGTTCTGACCACTTTACTGCTTTTTCTGTTAAATATCTGTACACAACAGGACGTCCCACTAGATATGAAAGCATATAGCAGAATGAAGCTCCAAGTCCTGAGCACTAAAAAAAAAAAAAAAAAAAAAAACAAATGAGCAGAAACTCTAATCTTATATCCCCATTAACTACACTGGCTGGATAGAACCTGCTTCTGTGCAACCCTTCAGCAGTATGTACACACTCCCCAAGAATGTTGTTGACTCAAGACAGTTCTTTTATGTCCAGGACATTTAGATCAACCTTAACATCAAAGTAGACAATGTTGATTACTTCTCAGTTAATATTGAGTGCTTCTGCAGTTTTAAGACTTTGAACAGTGAAACCTTTGCAAATAAGGGGCACAATGGCATTAAAGAGATTCAGACTTGAAAATTCATCAATTTAGTCCTCCATACCTACTCAATTATCTCATTCTTAAGTACTAAGGCTCGTTATGACTGCATCTTTTGTACATGACATTTTTTAAAGTTTGACAATAACATACATTTCTTAAATTAAGCTTCTTGGGTATTTAAGCCATTTACAAATGGATAGATTTTGCAGTGTGACAACAAAAATGCAGCAATGATGTTCTGAAATTAGAATCAGGTTCTGGTGGAGGCTAGACAAATTTAAAGCAAAAGAAACTCCGGATGATTCACATCCAGCTGCCTCCATTATTAAGAAAACTTGGACAGGTTAATCTTTTGGATCATCACCCAATGCTACAGTGAATTTTATGGGTAATGCCATTATCAAAACAGAGCTGAATGAGAACACATTCATACCCCTATTTCACTCAGACTCTGATCATTTCAAACAGGAAGCTGTTTAGATGCTTGGTTGTATTCCAAATGGATAGAAATACATGCCCTCACAAAACTATTTTCCATACTTACCAGACAAACAAGAAATAAGGCTAGCGGAAAAGGATAAAGAAACCCTGACAGGATACTGAGAAATATAGACCCAGGGATAGCAAATGTTTGCAAGCTGAATGCATCTTAGTTAAGAAAAAACCCCACATTTTTAAAAAGCAACCCAATGCTTAATTTTATAAGCAGTCAGGATACATATTACAATTTGAAAAAGCATTAATATAAATAGGCATAGCCTCTAAAGATCTTCACTTCAAAATACATTTGCAGAGTAGCACAAGCAGCCCAAGCACATATAATATAGAGGTAGATTCATCATTACACATACAAGAATAAGTCACTAAATAATAAAAGCTGTACTACATTTTTGTCTTTATCTGTGCTACAATTGATACTGGGGATTTATTGTGACATTACAGGAAACACATACTTGTGATTTTTACATTGACTAGAGATACGCAGATGTCAGTCATTCTCACTGAAGAGTTCACAGAACTCCTGTCCAAGCCCATAACTACTATCCGTTTCATGGAAGACTGACACGTATAAAGTCAACTACTACTTCCTTACCAACAGGCATAGTGCAATTGGTATCTGACTAGGATACATGATCACAAATCAGAGTCTGAATTTTTCAAAAAAGGCAAAAATTAAGTTCCTGTAGCAGAAGCAAACAGGCTCTTGAGCTTAAGTCTTGCTAGGCCCTCTTGAGACTATGATGTATTGCCTACTTTGGATAAAAATCTTATAAAGCAAAAATATTTGCACATTCTTTTATCCGAGTTGAATTAACTGAAATATCAAAAAGCCAAATAATCTTCCATAATATTAAGTCCACTGCAACCAGTACAGCTCTTTCTAAGTAAGTGTCAAGGTTCTGAGATAACTGTAACATTCCTGTGAATTTAATAGTCTACTGCTGATACAGTAAATGTAGTCACGTCGGCTGCTATACTAGTTAAATAAACAGCCAATTCTGTTCTACTTCTTGTTAAAATATAAACTAACATTTTCACTTTCTTCATAAATCTATTATTTGTGAACTACACCTAAAAAGAACAAGCTACAGAATAACAACTAATGGCACATTCAGCACTGATTTTTCTCTAAGTTATGAAAGACTTCCTCATTTAACTATGAAACAGACCTCTTATACAGCTTTTAAAAGTTATTAACCTGTAGTTAAGTGTTCCAGTTAAGAGTGTGTTTAATGATTAATATATTCAGAACATAGGAAAAAGAAGTTAAAACAGAACAGTTAGCGTTTGTGTCTTCCTACACAGAAAGTACTTCGGATGTTTATCTCTCTCTAAAAGGAAGTAAGAGATTTGTTTCATGAACGTGGACACTGCAGAGATGAAAGAAGGCTCAAAACACCTTCCTTCAGAAAAGCTGTAAAATATTCTGTAAGCTACTCTTACATGACACTTTTGAATGTCTCAAGGAAAAGCAGTGCAGTAGTCGCAGTTTTCCTTTAGAATCAATGGTAATTTCTAATTGGCAATTCAGTTTGCAATTTAAAAAGTTATCTTAACACTAAAATGCGACCAAGTCTAATATCAAAGCTAAAAATATTGTCCATAACAGACACAGTCAAGATAAAGCTGTATCCAAATCCCCAACAGCGTTTACTACCACATGCATCAATTTCCTTCTACTCAATCCTTTCTTATAGTCCAAAAAAGCATCCTGAAACACATAAGAAAGGTTTTTAAGTTCAAAGAGTTTGGAATATTTGTATCTATTTATAAACACATATAGGTATTGTAGCCTTCTTCACGCATGATCAAGAATTTTTAAGTTTGTATTTTTCATTACTTTTTCAGAGAAACATGACTACATCAAAACTGCCCTTTATATCAGAAAAAGGATACAAAATGTATGTGGCAAAATAAGCCACTAATACTTGAACATAAAACGTGTCCTTGTATTTGGACAGGACTTTTCCCAAGGCCTTTGCATCATCCATATCTCTAGGAACCTTTATACATTCTCTTTCTTCTCTGGGGGGGAAAAAAAAAAAAAGCAGGAATAGTGGTAAATATATTCAAACAGTATAGTAAAATTACTTACTGAATATATAGATAATTTGATACATTACATCACTAAACTACAACCTCAAAAAACAAACCACTTGATTATTGTTGTAATAATGTTCTCAGATGAATCCTTAATATTTACAGTGTGTTTTGTATTAGAAAATCCTCAATTTTAGATATTTGCAAACCAGTGTTTTTATTCATAACAACAATCTGCTTAATTTCTAGGATTTTTGTTTTTCTTACCAAGTACTGATCAAAAATAAATAATTACTCAAATCAAACCCTGGCAACTGAACAGAGGTCAACATTTCAGCCAAAAACCAACTGTAACTGCCTCAACACCAGGGTCATAACATTTGAAATGCAGCAAGAGTGGCAGCGCTCTGTCCCACAGACAAACAAAGCTTTAAGAGCAAAATCTCACGTCACACCCTTATCTGGTGCAACCCTGGGCAGCACAGTTGAGTGTCCTCCCTTCCTCTGCATCAGACTGTGATTGAACTGCTGCAAACTGAACTTGTTGAGCAAGTTAATTAGACATAAAATTAACTACTAAAAGAAAAAAAGGAAATTGTCAGACAAGCAGGCTTCCATCTTGTCAAACTATCTACCTTCCCAACACGAGTACTAGATGCAACAAAAAGGAAAAAAATATAATATGAAACTTAGACATGAAGGAAGAAGGATGTCCCCTTTTCATGACAGCATGCCATTATACCAGTGCACACGTAATTTTAAAATAAACCTAACCAAGCATGTTTTGGCTCTCCACTAAAGAAGGTTAAGAACACAGTGAGTTACTATTCCTAATGTGATAGGGTAACTTTTCAAAACATGGTATCTCAACTGTCCAACAGAAACCCTAGGTCAAGTACAACTCTGTTTACGCAGATCCTACCAGTTACTGTTTGAATATTAAGCTCTGTATCCTGACATTCTAGGTTATAAACTCAAACCCTCTTTTAAAAAAATAAGGTTACGGCTATAATTAATTTGTATCAGATTAAAAATCACTTAACCCCACATAGGCTCCTCTACAATTTGATACTGAATGAGAAGCAAATAAATTAATTTTTCCAGACATACTTACTCACTAAGTTGTGGGAAATTTTTATATACCAGGAACATGAGGAAAGCAGCTGATAAGAAGATGGACACTAAAATAAGAAGAGATGTCCGAGCTGATCCACCTTCTGCCTGAGCTTTTCCTGAAATTAAACAACAAAAATCAAGTTAAGAAAAAATAAACCAAAACAACAACCCCCTCATATCTCACAACAGATTTCAAACTTATATTTTAAGGAAATGTTAAGGTAAGCTCTCTGTGGACACAATCATTTCACCAATGCTTTCAATAACATATACAACACATTGCTCACAGTCCCTGAAAGCTTCCAAACAAATCTGAACCTGTTACACTGACAAACATCCTGTAGAAATCAACTTCTATAATCTGCATTAATTTAAGCCTCAACTAATAAATAAATTTGTGAAGAGAAAAATTGAGCAAAACAAAGTTATATGTATTTTTTTCTTTTTGCCAGAAATCTTCTGCTAGTCTAGTTAACCAGAGATTTAACTTGAAATTAAATCTTCAATATGTACAATGCAAATTTGAAACAGGCTCATTAACAGATTTTTAATTTCTTTCCTCCTAAGAAAGATCAGTCACAGCCACTAAGCAACTAGGTGAGACACAATCATCAGAAGAAAACATATGTAAACACACACGCTAGCCTGGGATATAAAGATTATAGTTCTCAGTCTCGGGAATTACACATATTTTACACTCATATGAAAAAAAAAAGACTTCTTTGGATATGTCTATACAAGTTTTCATCAGCCTTAAAATTCTTGTGTAAAGAAAGCAATGGCAGTACAGCAAGGGACACAATGACATTTTAGACCTCTTCTGTACTTTAGATTCTTACCCATCTGGCCATATATATGCAAGACACTGATTAGCACAAACGCAGCTATATGCACAACGCATTTTAAACAGAGAAGCACCCAGTGAGAGCCCTCAGCGCCCACACCAGGCTGTGTGTGTATCGAAGCACGCTCCTCAGGCAAGCACAACACCGCGGAGCGCGTCCCGCTCGCCCAGCCAGGCCGCGGCCTCACTCGCAGGTGCCGGTGGCATGACTACCAGGCCAACGGGCCGCTCTGCCGCCTCAGCGTTGTGAAACGCCGCGAAAGGGTGATGAAACCCCTGGACAGAACAACGCCGGCTGCACGAGCCGGCAATTCCCTCCCTTCTCCGCTCCGAGGTCAGCGTGACCCCGCAGGTGTTGCCGCCCTGCCAAGGCCGGAGGCGGCACCCGGGGAGCAGCTACGAGCATGAAAGCCTCACCGGGGGTTACTGTAATGAAAACAACTTACAGGACGAAAACGGAAAACACAGCGAACTGCACTTTTTGCCGGTAGTGGAGTAACACAGGCACAGACACACCCCCACACCCCCAGGAACCCACGCGTGTTTCCTCATCAGTGTGTGGGGCGGGCTGCTGCCCCACCCCGGCCCCCGGCCCTGCGCCGGGAGCCCGCCTCAGCACCCCCCCGCCACTCCTCTGAGGCGGCCGCGCTGCCGCTCTCCCGCCCCGCCGCCGGCGGGTGATCGTTGGCAGGATGAGGTCGCGCGCTCCCGCCGCCCCGACCCCTGGCACCTTCCAGAAGCTGCCGCTGGTACCGGGCGCTCTCCGCCGCCCCTTGGCAAGGCCCGCGCTCCGCCGCCCGCCGCTGCGCCATGGCTCCGCGCTGCCCCGCGGCCCGACGGCCCGTGAATCAGGCCCAGGGCTGGCCTTACCGGCACCGAGAGCTGCGGGAAGGAGGCGGGACCGGCCGCTCCCCCTCACCCCACAGTGTCGCGGTCCCGCTCCCGCTCCCGCCCCCGCCGCCGCACAGCGCATGCGCCGCCCCGGCATGCCGCTGTACGAGGGCATCACGGTCTGCGCTGTTGCGCCGTGAAATACGGGAGCACGTGTAGCGCTGCACGGCCTGAGATGTGGTGGTGGGACAGTGATGGTAAATACGGTAACGCCTCCTTCTGAGAACGGCCATACGGGTATATAGGGTAATCGCCCGTGCGCTCAATGGGGTAAATATGGCGTGGTGGCGCCTCCTTAGCGCGGCGGGATGGCGGGTTCCAGCCCAGCCTCCTCGGCCCCAGCGGGAGATAAAGGCCGATCGTGCCTGGGGGACGCGGTGCAGAACCCGTCTGCGGGCTTTTCCTCGCTAGCGGCGTGAGGCGGGGGTGCGGCTCCACACGGGTGAGCGGGGGCGGGAGCTTCCCTCAGGGAGAGGGCGGGAGGGGCGGTGGCGCCTCGCTCGCGCCCCGCAGCGGCGGCTGTGGCGGTGCCCGCGCGGCGCTGGGACGGGAGCGGGCTTTGAGGAAAGCGGGAGCCTGGTTTGATTTTTACAGTTAGCTTTTTAGGTTTTCGAGCTGGTTTGTTTCTCCTTTTCCAGAGGAAAACTTCAGTGCGCTGTTTCTAATGAGCCGGATTGCTCTTTCCCGGGAAGAAAGAAAACTCCTCAGGCTGTGACAGGATTTTCTTCACGTCTCATCCTGTCAGCAAGAAGGTTTGGAATCGCTCAGAAAAAAAGGGTCATGTCCCAGTGTGCACAGATTCCTTGGATTTAAACCGAATCTGGCCTTGAAGCACCTAATTCCTCATGCAATCTCCTGGCAACAGACCGCTCTGAACCTTTCGCCTCTCCCTGCCGGCGGGAAGAGTCACAGTCGGTGTTCTCCAGGGAGAGCTCTGTGAAACTGTGCGGACAGCACACGTTGCGTAAGCTCAGGGCAGGCGTGTTGGCTGAGGGAGATAGTGTGTCACCCTCTCTCCCCTTTTCAGATGTATCTTCTTAGAAATCTCTAGCCTTTCTTCAGGGTCTTTTTCCTAGAAAGGAGGCTGTCATGAGAGCTGGACACCACTCTAAGATTTAACTTCAGCCTCATTTATCTGAACACTGGCTGCATCTAACTTTTTACCATGTCTAAATGTATCTTTTAGAATTGCTTCTACAAGATGAAATAGATAAGTAATTTTTATAGCCATTATTTTTATAATTTTACTGATTGTATATTCTGAGGTCATAAATCTTTATAAAGCAGTGAGGAAGATGCAGTTCAGCATACAGCAGACCTCCTAAAAGCATTGCTTTATTGCTACGCTGTACAAAAAACACTTGTGTTACAGTGTAAGTGTCTACAGGAAGTTCATTATTCATTTAAGATCTAAATAGACTAATATGCTATTACCCAAATACAGCCGCTGCCAAATCCAGTGGGAGGAAATAACCCAAACTATAAGTTGTGATCAAATTCCAAGTATAGCTTCAATTCATGAGCAGATTCCACATGAAGCTTTAGTTTACTCAGAATTTCTTACATTTAGAATCAGATTATTAAAAATTGTTTAATTAAATCATGTCATTCACTCTGTGATATTTCAGAATTGCTAGTGCCCTGAGGAGCCAGTCAGGTCTATAGACTTGTTGCTCTGGGCATTGGTGCCAAATGACAGAATCCTTTTTCTTTAACCCCTTTCACTAGAAAATTGTATATACTAGCAAGATGGGAATTGCTGACACCGTAGCAGATAGCATTTTTTTTTCCCTATTGTAAATGTGCATCATGTTTGTCATCTCTCTCTGATTATCCCTTTGCATCTGGTACTCCAGCTAAAATGGTTCAGACACTGGGACTTCTTTCTTGTCTGGATAACTTCTGACAAAACAAAACATCAAATAAATACAAAGCTGAAGAATGTTGGAAGTAAAATTATAAATCAGATTGCTATGCAGAAAAATGTTTGCTGTCCTGAAACAGAGGAGAAAAAGTACATACTGAAAGATGGAACTAAAATATGTACCACAATTCAAAAGCTGTAGAGTAGATTCTAAGTATGGCAAGGGCTATCTTGTATTTTGGTGTAGTGGTTTGGACGGTGGTGCATGAATCCCACTTTGGCACGTTCGTTGCTCAGTAATCAGTCAGAGCCCAGGAGTCAGGCTGAGCCTGCTTCAGTGGATGTCTGACTTCTAATTAGCCTGCTTTGTATTGTGTAGGTCTTCTGTGTTACCCAAATGCAGGTAATCTGACAACACAGGTTAGGCTAACATCTTACTCTTGCTGAATTCTCTACAGTTCCCAGTGTCTGGGACACAACTGTAAAACATACCACAATTACAGCAATACAGATTGAAGTTGAAATAATACTGCGTAGGTGATACTTGTTAGATGAGATTATCAGAAGACCCTTATACTGTCTGTTTTATACTGGTTTGGTTCCTCTAGGGGGTATATTGCTGTTGTGAATGTGTTGGCTATTTTACTAAACTTTGAAACTGTCAGTGGTGTTTAGTATCTGCTGACAATTTACATAGTTGCCTCCAAAGATGTCCACACCTAACAAATACCAGCAGAGCCTCTGGGTTCACTTGGGCAATAAAAGAGTCTGCGGAATAGTCCTTAGGACTCACTCTGTAAATAAAACAACACAGAACCTCTATTTAAAACATTAAATTTGATTAATTTACTGGAGAGAAAGCAAAAGAATGAAAAATACCCCTATAAACCACATCCGTTATGTGTTCAGAGGAGAAAGAGCTTTGGTAACTGGAACTCGGTGAGTGATGAAGAAAACTTTTGACACGTGGTTGAGATCAGCACTGCCTGAAACAGCTTCACTCCACAGCATACTGAGAATGATAGCTGTGGACTGAAAACAGATTTACTCTCTTCATATATAAAATATGCCCTATACATAATGTATAATTTAATAAACAACATATAATCTCCTCTGTCTCTGGAGCCTCTTCCTAAGCCCCTTGTGACACGGAACATGTGCTGTGCAATGCTTTGTTCAGCAGAGACAGAATGATAGAAGTGCTCTGATCTCCAGTTGGAGTTTGCTCAGTGGGCGCAGCGCTCTCTGTACTTAGAGTCTATAGACTGAATGAGACAAGTACCCACAAGCTTTGTAGTAATTGTTTTTTTTTGGAAAATATACCTTAAACTCAGAATATGTGTAATTTCAAATTATATGTGAACCAAAAGGAAGAACGCTTTTTTGACCTGCTGCAAAGAAACAAAATATATTCCAAACTACTAGGGTGGCAGCTAAGTAGTCAGCTGTATGAAGTCACATCCTCGTGTGGGTGGTTGGATGGAACATTTTATTTTTATCAAATTGAAAGAGCTGTCTTCCCACAAAAAACTTCTATTTGCTTTTTTTTTTTTAAATCATGCCTGGATGGACTGAATGACCACATCACATGGCTGAGTCATTAACATTGCCAATGCTTTGTAGATCAAGTCATGCAAATTGTCAGAAAGAGGAAGGAGGGAGACCGAGAGTGATCCCACTCCTGAGAGCTTATAACTGAAAATTATAAAAAACTGGAGCATTAATCAATAAGTAAATCATAGGTATAATTTCTTGAGGAGGAGAACTCCTGTTTTCCCCTATTATAGTCTTTCTGACCAGCACAAAGAAAACTGCATTGTTTTAACATTTTTATAGCAGTACATACATGCAGTACCTACGAGCCTGCATGAGTAAAATTGCCTTTTCAAAAGTTTTGAACAGAGTTATGCTAGCAGATCCATTTTTAATCAACAAATGAATTTGTATTCTGTGGCAGGTGCATTTTTTTGTTTCACCTTTGCCTTAAAAAAAGATTTACAGTCCTATGAGACCTGCATCTGGGATGTAAGTGTTACCTAATGGAGTTACACTATTGTAATTCTCCCGAGTTGTGCAGGAGTTCTTGTTACATTAGAGAAAGATCTTTCCTCAGCTTAATTTATATCACTTGGGAAGGAAAGCAATGCAATAAAATAAAATATACAACTACACTGATGTAACTGGTAAACTAATCCGAAGTACACATGGCTTTAGTGATTTTTTTTTACCAACTTCAACAAATTTTTTGAAAGATACTATCAGTATCATATATAGACATTGTTCCAAAAAGTTGGCATTAGTGTAATTAAAACATATCTAAATGTAGCTGTATAGACGCAACGTTCCTATATAAACAAGCTTCTAATTTAAACCAAACCAACCTATGTCCTTAGCAAGGAATGGGGTTTGCATGTTTTGATGAGCTCATACTTAATATTTTCATGGTAAAGAGTTTGAGGGTGTAACTGGTGAATAAGCATCTGCTCTGAAAACAAGTTAGGGTGGAATGCACTGATTAAAATGAATAGAAAAATGTCACCAACAACTGAAATAGGTTGAAATCAGCACATATTTGTAGCTGGACATCTCTGAAGGATTAGAAATATCTTGGAGCCAGAAGGGGAGGTAATGAAAGCTTTTATTTATAAAAGTCAATGTTCAAGGACAGAAGCTGAAAAATGAATTAAACAGCAAGTCAGAGCAAAACTTGTAAGCATTAAAATTAGTTGAATCTGAACTCCAGAATCATAAATGTTCAGATTTGTTTCTCTCCTGGTATCAAGGGAAGTACAAATATTTCCAAAGCAGGAGAATCTTCCTGGCACATTATTCTTGCTCAGTGTCTCCTTCTTCAAATCTCTTGGCAGGCACCTGTGAAGCACGGCACAACCCACACGTAATGGAGCACAGACATAAAAGGGAGACAGTGCAGAGAGGGAGTATGTGGAGCTGCAAGGAGAGTCCTCGCTTGACTCAAAAACAGCTGCACAAGCACTTGTTCTCAGTTGAGGTATTTATAATCTGGGGTTTATTGCTTGTGATAACTATCACATTTGTAAATTTCCGTGTAGAGAATGTATATGCCCTTATTCTAGGATACACCCCTTAGTAATGATTCATATTTAATACTAGGTTAGGATTAAACATAATGATCAAATTTGTATGCTGTCTGCAGCTAAGTTTATACTAACATAGCTGAAAACTCAAGTATTCCTTCTAAGGAGAAATATGTTCCTTAAAGGATTCCCTTTAATTTATAGCAATAAGGTAGCTGGACATACTGGTCTGAAGGGCAAAAGTTCTCAAATCTAAGTTATTCCATGCTGATAAAAACACTATCTTTGATCTGATCAAAGACCTATTTTAATTTCTCTTTAGATGCCATTACATACTCTTCAGACTCTTTTTACAGATTCTGCCTGTACAAATGTGGAATTCAAGTTTCAGCTGAGTTAAACTGAGGCTTAGGATATATATTGGGATCTTGGCAGAAGTTCATGTCTTTTGATCCTTGTTCTTGAGCACACAAATTCAAGAGGGAAGGGGTGAATAGTGAACCTGAGCAGGGACCTTTTATCTCACTGCATAATACTCTGTGGGGTTTTTTTT
>VZTO01005956.1:0-18199 GCA_013400615.1 Syrrhaptes paradoxus | reverse complement strand
CTGTCGCCTAATGCTAAGAAAGAAGCTAGAGGAGAAAATGTGTTTATAAAAAATAATTGAAACTGGTAAGAGACAAAGCTGAGAGTAAACATTGTGAAAGATGAGAAAAAAAAATGAGAACTTGTTGAGATCTGAACAGAAACCAGTTCAGCTTCCTCCTTTATTCTACAGCTCTCTTGGAATGTGGTCTTTACACAACACACCACTTGGTTACCTGAACTGGGTTACCAGCAGAAAGGGTATGTCAACAGCCAATTGCCTAATGCTATTGCAGAGCCAAGTGGTTAAATTGTCAGCGACCATCTCCCATGTCGTGCTTTGAATGCAGTTTTAATCATCCTTTGGTGCTAAGTGGTAAATGCATTTGGCTTGGAAAAGGAGGAACAAATCAGCAGTACAGTATATAGTTTTGAAAAACAGACCAATAAAGCATAAACTTAACCCTTGCTTCAGTGTTAGGAAGGATTTGCATGTCTTCTCATTAATTATCGAAATAACAGAATGACAATGTGACACAGATTATGGTGGTAACCATGCCTGGCAAAGGGGAAATTATAGACACAGCTTTTCAGAAATGCTGAGTATCTGACTTCTGACCTCAGCTTCTCTGAAATTCAGGCTCAGAATGTCTCAGTGTAGCACTATGTTATATGACAGTGTGTTCCTAGGATTTTATGTTCTGGGAATACATTTCTCTCTTACCTAGATAACGTGGTAAACAGTGTTATGTCACATGGGGACAACACAGTTCTGCTCTAATGGCAGAAGCAGCCTGTTTTATGTGACACAAGGCCTTACACACCATACTGAGTAGTGCTATGAGTGACAGGGGCACTCGTTTACTCCTTCCAACCCTTATGAAATCATCATCTTGAAGTTCTGCGGCTTTTAGCGTTGCCTCTGAATCTATTCTAATCACCAATGTACCTGCAAATCATAGCAGGTTGGATGATCGATGCCGTTCACTGCTTGATCTCCAAGAGATAGTTTCCATTGCTGAAGAGGATCATTGCAGAGACGCTAACCTGGGAAGTAAGAGTGTATGTGTGTGGGATAAGAAGGGGAGAATATGTAGTTCATCAGTCATACAAATGCAGAGGCTCTTTCTTCCGCTCAGAACAGGCCATTTCTGAGAGCATTGATGCACAACACACAGAGTGATAAAAAATGTCTGAAACTAGAGGCAGTGCCCCTGCGCAAGAGAGAAAGTAGATGATCTCGGAGTCTGTCATAAAGCACCCGCTGTACAGAAATACTGTAGGAAAATGGTATGGTCAGGTCGCTGAAGGTTTGTTTCTGTAGTTTTTCCCAATTTGCACTGGAAACCTGAATTAAGATTTTCAAAATTATATCCACCTTACTTTTCAGAGTTAATAATTTTAAGATTTAAATAGCCCAACCAGCAATTATTTACAGTCATCTATGAAGAACTGGTGGCTGGCAGGCAGAAGACTGCAGGTTGGTTGATCCTTTGCTTTATTTCCAGGTGTCGCTCAAGGGTTTCAGAGGATCTGAAGAGAGAGGTCAGAGTTCCTACTTTGATTGAAAATTTCTTCTCTCTTAGAGGAGGAAGAGAGGAAAAATAGTGGATCTTTGGAAGTGGAGACAACACAGACAAAGATTTAGAAAAAAATGACTGTGGTTAGACACATGATTCAGGAAGAAAATGTGGAACAACAATTCTGATGGGGAAAGGAAGATGGAGAAGTGTGTTCAGGTAATATGGGCATGTAAAACAGATTGTAGAATAAAAGAAAGATAAAAAAAAGAAAAGTAGGAAAACCCCATTTTGCTTTTTCCAAAAAAAGCAAAACTTCCAGTTAAAAAGTTTGGAACTTCTAAATATTTCCCATATTGTAAGGACTCCCTTACAATGAAGCAACCTTCAGATAAATTGCATCAATTGTATTTGAGATTAGGAGGGGAAAAGTTAAGAGGATTATTTTTTTTTACCTATAAGATATGTTTTCACAATTTACCACCTAAGAATGCACAGTCTAATCAGAGTATGTGCAAACATCATGCCATGTTTTGTTCTGTTTTGCTTTTTCTGTGAGATACGAAATGTCTGCAGTGAGAGTGCCCAGTATTTCTCCTGATCTGGCCTCTAAGGTCTAAGTTCTTCCAGAAACTAACGTTTAATAATGAGTAGGCCAATAACCAAACCTTTCACCCTTGCTGTATGCAACCACACACATAGTTTTTAAGAAATGTATTCGGGTCATCATTAAGCCAGTATTCTGCAATGGAAAATAATTAAAATTCAGAGCAACATCAAAGAGGTCAGAATGTGTTTAATTGAAACATTTTAGAAAAGCTGCCAACATTCTGAGAAATGAATTGCTGTACATGTATTCCTATGAGAAATTATTAAATTAATTGAAAAAGCTATAATATGACTGATAGCACTTAATATCGTAATAGATGAGCATCACAGAGTCAGTTGTTAATCAGGATTAGAGATTAAATGGGGACAGTCTGATAAGTATAGACTGTTTTCACCTAAGGCAGTTCTGTGAAGGAACCTCTTCATTTCAATCTTGAATGTTTGCACCCATCCTAGACAAGTTTCCTGTTGAATAGCTTGGCTGAATGCAGAAATACAATCTACAAATATCTGTGGTAAGGAAATTCACACACGTTTTCTGCTCCACACAATACTAGTTCCTTTTTGCCTGTGGACAGACTACAGGATCAGCTTTTTGGCCCACTTCCTGCAACAAAATAGGCTAAAGACAATGACTGCAGAAGAGAAATGTCAGATGCTTATATAAGATGCTGTTAATTAATATGATGTAATAATTTCAGAATAAGCAAGGCTAGTACAGGGAAAATAAAAGGAATCCACAGGAAGACTGATAAGTGGTTTTATAAGAACTAAAAAAAGCTGGTATGGCATTATTCTATAGGAATCCTTATTGCAGCTGACCCAGCATGTTTGCTTTTTTATGTGGAGTTACTTGCTGTACTGGTGATAGAATTTCATGCAAATAATTTAATAAAACTTTTGGCTCGATTTAGCTGTAACAGTTCATTATTTTATCTTGTCAACCCAGCAGAAACATGAATGAAAAATCATTTCACATTCTGGAACAAGGAATCCTGCTCAGGAAAGGCCAGGAGTAGAACATCAGAATGCTGGCAAGCAGGAGCCAAGGTGTATGAGGAGCACCCAGAGAGGAAGCCAACACAGCAATTTGTTATGCTGAGAACACAATGTTGCCTTACATGCATTATTCATTCAAAAGGTGAAATGAGGGGCAAGTGTTTTCCACTTTGTTACTTCACAAAACACATGGAAAAGACAGAGTCTTGTTCAGCCAAAGACATGGGCATTGGCAATATGGTTCTCGTGTTGCCACACACATTCCCTGCCTTGCTGTTGCAGCGACTGGATGAATTAGCATGCAGCAATCATGAGTTGTGTTTGTCCCACGGGCCAGGATAACTGAGCTAATTTTAATCTAGCTGTTGGCTACCAAGAGCCTGGAAGCCACGGGAGTATGAGTTTCTGGACCAGCTCTGTTGAAGATAGTGCTAATACATGTGGGCTGCTGCTCACACAGAGGCTAAGATAAAGCTACGTGTCCTGTGTGTTTGTATGTCGCAGGCAGATACCCAGCTGAAGCATGTACACACCCCAGCTCGCCCACCTTTTACTCCGCATGAGCAGTTAATGGTGTACCAGCAGTCATCAAGAAACACGTACAGGTGCCCACAGGTAGGGTATCAAGTTGAATAATATCAGTTCCATTGCTTTTTTTAATATCTGTATTTCTTTAGCAATGTACATACAGGTCAGAATGGTTCCTATGTTTACTCTCCCTCAGCATTATCACCACTTTTGTTAAATAAGAAAATAGTAGTATTTAAAACAATATAACCCAATAGAAAACATATTAATCCCATTTGGACAGCAATGCTGAATTGTAAAGACTTGGAAAGAAGAAACACTATGAGTCGCCTAATAAAAGTGATAATCAGATGACATCTAAAATGCAAGTAAAAGAAGGAAATTAAAATAATTTGGTCTTATAACAGAAAAATGTATTTTTAATACACTGAAATTCTGATATCTATCTTTGCTCTGTTGAGGAAACACATACCTCCATACTTTTCAACCCCAATTTTGCTATTTTTGACTCAAGCAGCTATCTAAGCTCATGAAGTATAGAGCTATTTCTAACAGAAAAGTAACTTGGTGAAGAAGTAAGGTACTTTTATTAAATCCTATTTATTTAAAAAACATACATCAAAACTTGTGCTTCACTTAGTGTAGCAGGAATCAAACAGAAAAGGGTAATATGTATCTTTTAGTACTCCTAAGTAAACTGTCCAGCTTATTTGCTGCCCACAAGCTCTCTATCTAATCTTAGTTTTTCTCACAAGTCAGCTGTCAGCACTTCCCTGCCTGCCTCTGGGTATTTCTTTGATGCCTTTATTATGCTGCCTCTCAAGCAGACAAAATTCACCAAGCAATGGTCAGTCTCCTTTATTTGCAGTCAGACCCAAAGAAACACACTTGGCTGCATAGCTCCAATTCTTCACCCGCCCTTTGTGGGGCATCTGTTTTTAACACATTTCTGATTATTTCAGCTTTATATTCCATAAAGCAACTCAACTGGTTTTACGTTTTTCCTGCATAAAAGGCTGCTTTTCCATCTACCTGCTTCCCCTGTATTATGCAGGAATCTGGTAACTCTACTCTCCATATACTTTACTTTTCTAAAAGAAAAAATGTTTACATATCTAATGGGGGAGTAGAGAGAATATACCTTATTGCTTAGCCTAAATTTTAATCTTAACATTTTGGCATAGAATAGATTTAGTCATTTTGAACTTGCTATTTACGAAAATCAAACAGGAAAGTTCTAAAAGGTTTAATTTAGTCTTTTATTTAAAGATAAACTATTATTCATTATCTTGACTCAGCAGTATACGTAACTTTCCTCAAATTTAGAAAGGACACAGGGAAAGGTAGATCTGAAAAGCTGGAAAAGTAAGACAAAGTAATATTGTACCGTGCCAGCAAAAATAAAATACGTTTTCTTTTTTATAATGAATATATAATAAATCCCAAATGTGCAACTAAGCCTGTGGTCATCACTAGAGGTCAATCATATTTACTGATTTCTCATCCTTGGATGAATGTTACCACAGCCATTTGATGTCATTCACATCGCATAATAGTCATAATAGACTTCTTGATCAAATTCATCCCTTTTACCTCTACCTCTTTTGTTATACCTTCTTTTTCTATATCACTTTCTCCTTTTCCACCTCTGATATTCTTTCCCTCCTTTCTCCTTTTGCTGCCTCCATATTCTTCTTCTTCTCTCTCTCTCATATACATCATCACTGCTACTGATGACATTCATGCTACTCAGCAGCTGTGGAAAACTGCACAGTCTAAATACCCACTGGCAATTTAAGGTGCTTGAAGGAAACTGAGCTTCCCAATGTCCTGGCTTGTGGTGTCGCCTCACAGTAGCATTAGGAACTGGTGGCGAAGGGTGTGGGCAGCCCTGAGCCCACCAGAGGCTCCTCACCACTGCCCTGACCACCCCTGGCTGCCTCACAGCCTCCCTGGCTGCCAGGACTCCAGAAATGCTTCACAGGGAATTAGGTCTGCTGTTGAGGAGCTGTGTTGGCATGCTTCCTAAACACAGATGATTATGGAAGGAACTGCCTAGAATTGTACAGACTGGAATGAGTTAATAAACTGAATGCTGTGTTACTAGATTACTAGAATTCTTAATGCATGTATGTAGTTCCTTGCAAATGAAAAGCTTTTCCTAAGTGCTGAGAATTTATTCCGAGTGAATTTTTAATATAATAAAATCCTAGTCCTGTTTGACTGTACTCATTGTGATTTAATCAATTTAAATGGAAACAGGATATGATTATAAAGATTAAAATTATTCTAAACAGGACTAACTTGGACTCTGTCTTATAGAAAGAAGTATTATACTTTGATAAATGTATAATCCTCACTTGAAGACATATTTAATGATGCAACTAAAGTTATAGCTTATATATACTCTTCTACTCTTAGAAAGTTTCAGAAATTTTTGACTGTCCCCCAGCTTGAACATTTTCACAGCTATTTCTGAACAATTTCAGTTTATTGCTGTGACTTGGCTGTACAAAGTGCATTAGAAAGCTTATGTTTCAAAAATCATCATCTGCTTGAACACTACTAAATGATGGATGCACATCGCTTATACTTAGATTTTCTATAAATTTGCTTCCTCAAAATTTAAAGTCTGCATTACATTTGATCCACAGGTGTCCATTTTAGGAACAATCATAAAAAATAAGATGAGCTTGGGGTGCTGCTTAAGGAACAGTAATGAAAGGACATCTTCGTTTTTCTTGCAAAAATAAAATAAAACCATGTCCATAATGTATATAAAGAGAAAACATTTTTGAAGAACAGTGATCACAGTCATTCTTCTGAGGACACGTTGTACTTGCAGTAATTCTGTGGTCTTCAGCATGAGTTTTCATTTCACAATAATATAGCACATTCCATTCAATGCATTTGTAACTTCTGTGGTTTTGCAACTGAATTAAAAGCATGAAAATAGTATAAACTGTTAGTGCCATGTTAGTGCTGCATGGACTAGTTACTAACTCCTGCTTATCTCTCCAGGGTGTCACAGATCTGCATTCTGCAGCTTTGTAAGTTTGGCATTTTCCCTAACGGCCATGAAATTCAATGATCTTGTGCACAGAATTCATCACTTTTTAGTGTCCAGTATTCATTGTCTTACCTATGTGCCACTCAGGCTTATTTGAAGCTGCTCTTTCTGTTTCATTTTCCTTGCATTTTTACACAGTTTGTCAGGGGACAGAGTTAAAGAGCTGGAGAGGACTCCACATCGCGATAAGGGAAAGCTTAAAAGCATAGGTGCATATACAAATGTAAATATACAGGCTGTAAAACAGTGCATGAGGAAGGAGTAGGTAAAATTGCTGTTATCTACAGACACTCTTGCTCCACTGCCTGTCGCGGAGAGCCTGGAGCATGGTCTGGGCTGGGTTAGCTGGGCTTCTGCATTGTGGAAATGGAGCCTTCAGGAGCAGGTTCATCTAACTTGAAAGCAAACAGCAAAAACCAAACCATCTGGTAGTTAATGATCACATCATCTAGTCCAGCATCCTGTATAGTAGTGGCAATTCAGGTTTTATGCACATATTTTTTATTAAAGCCTTAATCTTGTTGGTTTTGACTGAAGCACAGCTTGTGTTTTTACTAAAATACATCTTCCAGAATGGCATCTGGTCTCAGTCAGAAGACACTGAGAGACAGAGTACTGATTACTGCTACTAGGAATTTGTTCAAGTGATTCTCTAGTTTCATCTGTTTGACATTTGATCCTGTTACATCCTTCTTCACTGTTCAGTACCCAGTGGTTTCTTGAGGAGATACTGTATCTCTTTTTTTTCCCAACTTGCTGCCCATAGTTAACTGTTACAAGCAAGAATTGATGAGGGAGTCCTTCACCTTTGAAGAGATATTTATTTTAAAAAGTTAGAAGTCCAGTTTTTCTGAACTCAGAAGAATTATATAGCAGAATTTTTTGTTGGTTTATTTTTTGTGTGTTTTTTTAATAATTGGTCTAAAAGCTTTATAAGAGCTCCATCTCCTTAGCACTTACTCAGGGCCTTAATATCTATAATTTGCTTTATTTCAGTGACTGTTTCTTTGCTGCTTCATCCCAGCATTTCTACTCCTGCTGTTCCACTTGTATACGCTTCCACCACCTGATGACCAAATCTTGTTTTCAGCCTCTGTCCCTGGGGAAATCTGTTTGAATATGGCGTTTAGCATCTGCTCAAGCCTTCCCATCTGGCTGGAGGGGGTGGCTTGTGCTTTTTTTTTTGTCAGGGTAGAGTGACTATGGAGCAGGTGGCTACATAAAGGAGCTTGGTGGTTTCATTGCGTCCATCCTGAACAAAATTTGAGAAAAGTTTACCTCAGGAGTGAAGTCAGCTCCCAGTTGACTAGGGGGGGTTGCAGGGAGCTGTGCAAGCACAGGCTGGCAGAGCCTGTGCTCTCCTGGCTAGAGCCAGCCTCAGAGCAGGGACTCCATAAGGGACCCCCCTCATGCTGCTGGGTTTGTAGGATTGGTAGGTCCCTTCACATGCAAGTATTTTTTTCCAAATTCTGGCTTGATATTTCAAATGTTGCTGATGTGGGAGTACACTGTCTTCTCATAGCTGGAGTCGATTTGGCTGCTGTCAAATCTGTTCCAGCACAGATCAGCCAATAGCAGCATTTATCAGTTACTACATTTTTTGGAACACATAGTGGCATGAAAATTTCTGAAAAAATTTTTTAGAAAGATCTGGTGAAAGCACCCTAACTTGACAAGGCTGAAGAAAGATCTTCAATAGCTGTGCTCGCCTTATCCACAATTGTTGGCTTCTAACTTTTTATTTACCACAAAGAGAATGGTACCCCGAAAAGGCATACCTGCTGAGCAGTGCTCTGCACTCAGCTCCAAGGGAGTATGTTACTTTATTAAAGCTGACAAATACCATCTTTGTTATTGTTCCAACTTTCCAGGGAAAATATACATGACTGCTAAACCCAAGACAGTCTATAAGAGTATGTTTACCTTCAGGAGTAATTGCAACCAATGCCTGCACAATACCACATGGGCCTTTTGTGAGATAATTTGAGCAGCTCAGTTATTCCACAGCGGCCTGAAGTTGTCTACAAGTATTCATACGCAACAGAGAACATTATCGGGCAGATAATCTCCACAGCATGTATACATTTTTTTCTGTTCTGAGACCAAGAATTTGATAAGGCTTGTCTGGCTTAGGGACACATTGCTCTCCAATGTTAATTCTCATGATTTGAAAATTGACTGAAAAATTAAATTCCTATATCAACTCATCTATTGCATCTTGCAAGATATTTGTTTATATAAATATCCTTTATTTGCTAAACAGTTTTGGCCAAAGTGCTTGCCAATTGCTGTGCTGTGATGGCTGGGCTTAAAGTCTCTTGTCCTGCTAATGCTGTTCGAATAAAGTATCTGACAGAAGCGGATATATTTATTTAATCCCGACTAAATTTCCGTGTTCAAGATGCCACAGCACACCAGTCTCTTGTACTTTGATGTCAGTTGTCATCTGTTAGGTTACTCCACTCAAACCTCTAGTATGTCCGTTTTTTTTAATCTTTACTATTTCACCTCTCTCTTTAACACTGAACTACCCATGGCAAATGTAAACCATCAACAAATTGTTCAGGTTTGTGATAAATTCTTTTTTAACCTTATGGATATTTCTTCCTAAAGGTGGTTTCCAGTCTACATGAAATGTCCATCTTGACTGAATCTTGCATTTATTAATTTCTGCGAATCATTTACACAATCCTGCTGTGAGGTTAGCTATTGTTATTATTTCTGGGCAAGCAAAGACGCAAATGCAAACATCCTTATGAACGCGAACATGCCTTCGCATACAATGTTTTCTGTTTCAGAGTACTCAGACTCTGGAAAATTGCTTACACACTCTTTTGAATAATTTTTTTTTGTCCTCCTTTTTGTATACAAATGGTAACAGCTCTGGCAATAAGCTTCTCTAGCCACAGCACCTCTGCTGACAGTGGTTCATACCCCATTGTGCTTTTCTTTGAAGCATTTTGCATCTGTATGTCTAACAGGGATTATTATGTATAACCAGCGCATCATGAGCCCTTTGTCCTTTGAAGTATTTTTTTTTTTCCAGAAAAGATATATTCTGTTTCATAAACTGTTGGATCAGCTCAGCATCTACTTTCTCTCTGGTTAGAGGCATTATTGCTTTGCTCCTTTGGTACAAAGACTATAGAGATTTGATCTTGTTGTCTGTGCTGTGACACAAAAACATGGAAAAGACTTTGTTGTAGCTTTTTTAAATGGTATTGAACCTGCAGTATTTCACCTTTTTTTACATTTTGGGCAACATCTAGAATTGGAATGTGACCGTACATCTAGGCAACTTACAGAAGATCTATGACATCGTGTCCTGAAATTATGCTTCATTGCCACTTGGGTCTTCTGGGTCTGTATGTCTCCTGGGCTTATTTATAAGGCCAGTCATTCATTACTGCTTTGCTGTTTAGTTTTATAAATGAGGCACTTATTTTCATACTTGCAACAACAACAAAAAGCTATGTAGTGGAAATCAGAGTTTTTAGCATTATGTAAAAAGAAAAACTACCAACAAACCAGTTGCAAGAAAAACTGAGAAATCCTGTTTTTTAGCACAGCAACAGTCATGGAAAAGTTACTCATTTGGAAAACTGATATACAAAAGCAAGTCTATCGAGCTGTTTCATCTATGAAAAGACACCCTAGATAAACCTGACTAGCGCAGGATTTCGCCAGCTGAGATGGCACTGGTTAGCCTGCCTTAGGCCATCTCTGGGACGGCGGCCAACTGAGAGCGGATGGCCTTCAAAAGCAAGCTGGCTCCATCCAGGTTACATGTTGGGACCGGCCTGCGGCCCATGCTAACTGCACGTATGGGAAACGTTTGCAAGACCACTCGCACAGCAGGGTGGTAAAGGGACTCAAGTTTTAATGTGGTATTTCCTGAAACTGTTTAACTTAACTAGTAAAGAGGTCGTGTCCCTTATCAGTTTTCTTAATTGTCTCACTTTTAATTTATATTATTTGCTATATGTGTTTGCGTTTTTGCTTTTCTGTTTAATATACAGTTTCTTTGATAACGTGCCTTCATTTCAGAGTCGTTCCAGGATGGGCTGTTTGTGAAACTTTTTTTCTTGATTGTATTATCTGACTGTTCAATAAACTCCTCCTACAAAAATAACTCAAAACGTTGAGTAGATCACTGCATGACATCCCCAAATGACGTCTTGACAGTGAATGACTCTATATACTGCCAATTAAATTTTACAAATCACTATGCACCCAGCTTATAAATAGCATTGCTTATTGTATAGCGACTACTCATACAGGTGGAATTACTTCAGTGCAGCTGTTTATATTGATTTTATGACAAATTTCTAATACAGCTTTATGACCTTTTTTTTTTTTTTTTTTTTTTTGCTAAAACTATTAGAACAAAGCGCTGGATTTCCCCAAACGCCTCAGACCTGTTTGCACCTAACCCATGCCTCCCCCAACAGCCACCCAAGCTGCTGGGAGAACAGGACGCGTACGTGGTGAAAGGACTTTCGATAAAACGACGGATTCCACTTCATACGGCCGATGAGCACCCGGCACAGCCCCCCGCCGCCAGGCCGCGGCTGCCCTCGGGCCCCCTCCACAGGCCGGCACCCGTCCCCGGGCCGCCCCAAGCACAACAGGCCCTGAGCTGGCGGGCCGGTCACCGAGGGGCAGCCGGGCGCGGACCCCTCTCCGCCCCTCCTCTCCCCTCAGCGTGCGGGGGCGGCACCGCGGCCTCCCTACGAACGCTGCCGCAGCCCAGCGCCTCTGTTTGTCGGCCCGGGAGGCGGCGGCCGCCAAACTACAGGTCCCGTGGCGCTCCGCGGCGCGGAGGCGGGGCGCGGGCGGCGGAAGGGGCGCCGCTCCCTGGCGGCGGCGGGGGGCAGCTCTATCCGGGCCTTTGGCGCTTTCCCTTCCTTTCGCGCCGGCGGCCGCTGCGAGGCGGCGGGTCCATGTGCGCACGGCGCGGCTCGGCCCCGGCCCCTGCCCTCCGCCTGCTCCTCTTCCCGCCGCCGCCGCCACCATGGACCCCAACACCATCATCGAGGCCCTGCGGGGTACCATGGACCCGGCGCTGCGGGAAGCCGCCGAGAGGCAGCTTAACGAGGTGAGGGCGCCGGCGGGGCCTGGGCTGGGGCCGCCGCGATACTGGAAAGCGGGGCGGAGGGGGACGGCACGGCGCGGGCGGCGGGGTCGGGGCAGGCCTTTGGGAGGGAGAAGTGGGGTGGAGGCGGCGGGAAGGGGCCGAGGGTGCGGGGAGACGGGGCTGAGGGAGCGGCCGCTCCCCGTCTCCCCGCGCCCTCGGCCCCTTCCCGCCGCTGGGCTCCGCCTGGTGCCGGGGCGGCTGCAGGCCGGGCCCGGCCGTCGGACTCGCATTGTCCCCGCACATGGCAGCGGGGCCTCCGGCAGGGGCCAGGCCAGGCCATGCTGTACCGGGCGGGGCCGCTCCGGGCTGGGGGTCAGCGGCAGAAAACGGTCGGCGTTGGGGAGGAGGCCCCCGTTGCCTTTCCTGTGTGGAGCGAACTCCCTCCATTGTCTCCCTGCTCGGCCGGGGAGAGGGGGCTCTGCAGAGGGGCGTTTAAAGTCCTCTGGGGCCTAGGCCCCCGGTGGCTCAGGGCCCTGCCTGGGACTGCCTGAAGGCAGTAACGTGTCAGCGAGAAAGGAGGGAGCAAGACCCCCGTCCCTTTGTAAGTACCGCAGCCTGTGAGCGCAAGAGCGGCCTGGGCTGAGTTCAGAAATAGCTGTGAGAGCGGGGTGTTACTTGGTGTTGTGTGAATCCTTTGGACTCCGGGTTCAGCAGCGCTGCCGAGGTAGGTGTGCTTTCTGGGTGTAGTATCGACACGTGTCCAGAGACGGGGAAGACAGAGTTCCCAGCCCAGATATGTCATCTGCTGAGGCTGTGTTCCTGTGTCGTGTTGGGCTGTAACAACACTCACAGGTCCTGGTTCCACAGGTTTCAATTTTGGAAGACGGTTATATTTTTGTTCTACTTAACTCTATCCAGTAGGTGAAAACTTTTCTTTATTGATGAGACACAGCAGCAAGACTTTCAGACATTTTGAAGAAAAGGTGTTCTAGCGTTTGACTCAAAGAAAAGGTAATAGTTTGATGGAGGAGGTGAAGGATAAGCCTGTGTGGCAGCTCTTGGGGTGCCTTTCATTGGCCTTTTCCATGAACAGTTTTTTTTTGTTGCTCCTAAGCAGACTTTAGGCTTGACAAAATACATTTAATGCAATAGATGTCCAGCAGAAATTAGATAAAGGTGAGACAAATGTTCTGCTGGCAGTAGGGAAACTTTGAAAACTAAAGGTAGAGCTTCCCATACTATAAAAAGGTGTAATTAAGCTAATTTCCTACATGTCATTTAATGGATGAATGGCAAATATATATTAGGTACATTTGAAATAGATAACTATAAAACTCCTTGATGTTTAATTAAGGTTTGTATAAAGTAATTGGCTTTTACATATACTGTGGTAAAAAGTGTTCTGGTGTTTTTTATTTAAACCAAAAGTGAAAATAATGTAGTTGCCTATAAAGGCAGTACTATACGTGAAATCTTAAGCTGGCTCCAAAATGCATTTTTTTGTGTTCTATACATGTTAATATCTATATATATAGTAACTTGCTTGAAATCTATTTTAGCTCTTTTCTGCAGGTATTGAGTTGCTGAACGTGCAAGAAATTGTGTTCTCTGCCAGCCGGGGCCTTCAGCAAGTGGCTAACTCTGTTGCATGAAGGATCATGCTCACCGGCAGCTGGCTTTTGTTCACACTTTTGAATCAAAATGTCATGGTCTGTCATGTACTACACAAGTATTAAATTGATATAAAATCCAAATATCTGTGCTGCTTTAAAAACACCAGACATTATTGAACCAGTGTGTAAAAATTCTCTATTGTTGGAAGTGCAGCCTCGCTGATCTTTCACAGATCTTTTGTGATAAAAATATTTGTTAAAACCTAAATCTGCAAGCACTCGTACATAAGTGTGGTTTAGTCCCATGCATGGTCCTGTTTTTGCAGAGGTTTATTGAAGTCAGTTATGCGTTTGCTTGCAGGATACTGGCCTAAATTTGTTACGTTCAGGGCAATTGTGTTACCTGCTAATAATTTATATTGGGTATGGGGGTCTCTTCCTCTGTAAAGATGAAATCATACAGCAGTGAATGCAATTCCTGCACATGGCTAGGCATGCACAGGTGTTCTTATAATTTAAGTTTAATAGTTGTCCTTGGTTGACCTTTTAGTTCACCTTCAGTTTGTCTGAAGTGCTGCTGCGGAGACTAGTTTTCAGTAGAATGGTCATTTTACCTTATCAGAAAAGAATGTGCTTCAGTCAGTAATTGATATTCCTGGTCAATGGAAGAGTTAAGTGTCTAGATCTGTCTTTGTCATACCCTATCAATCAACAAAGTTTCCACTGACTGGAGAAGGGAACCAGGGTGTATGATACTTGATTTGTTCAGGCTTTGTTGTATTTCCTTTGACCTTGGCTAAGTCATTAACCGTTCTGTGCTTTATTTCTTCTTTTACTAAGTTTTATCATGTTGTATTGCCTGCACGTAAAAAGCTGTGAGAACTTTTAGAGTTGAGATATGCAGGTATTTGCGTTTCTTTGGCTTTACTTCCGTCGCTGTGAAAATAAGTTCTACAGAATGATACCACTAACTCTCGCATCCAGCAGCTTCTGCTGTAATTACCAGCTGATGATGTACCCTGAGGTGTTTGCCTTTCTCTGTCCCTGTCTTACAGGGGAAAGCTGTGTTTTACGAGGACTTAGAACCAGACTCTTCAAGTAGGCTACTGGAAAGCTGCAAGAAGACATTGTTACCTTTTGAAATAGTCTTTGTACTGCACGTATAAAACGTTTCCCAGAACTGGTGATGAAAATAGATATTTTTAACTATGCAGCTATGGAATGACACCCTGAAAATAATACACAGTGTTGTTTCATCTTTTAATATCTACGTAGTTGTAAAGGCACAGTTGCTAGATAATAATTTCCTTGCAGGTTTCTTTGTAATTCCAGGGAATTTATAACTTGTATGTATATCTTGTAAGTATCTGAGATTAACCCCAGTGCATGTAAGCTATTAAGATATCTTTTTAGTCTAACAACCCTATTTTTGTGTCTGAGAGTCTTTAAAAAAAATAAAAGGAGTAATTCCCAATAGCTATTTTTTTTTTTTAAAGTCAAAGCTTAACAGAGTTTGTTTAGGAAAACATTATACTGTTGCTATGCTGAAAAAGTGCATTTCAGAAGTTATGTTTAAGCTTTTTTGTGTTCTAATATAAGCGACAGAAGAAAAAATGCTTTAGCTTGTAGCTATGATGTTGTAGTCACTGTAGCATGCCATTGTTTAACGGAATGCAGTAGGGCCTAGTTCAGTGTCTTTCATTGCCTGCTTAATAGATAGAAACGTCAGAATGATGGAATCATTGAATGAAATGTTTGGACTCTGACTAGCGGGAGCTTTTGAGTGAAAGGCTGTCAAAGGGGAAAAGCAAGCTGCTTTCACCCAGGAATTTCCCAGTGCTGAAATGCTATGTTTTGGATACTTTGGGGTAGGTATTTTTAATGTAAGCCCCATCTTTTTAGGTTTTTTAACCTTTTCTGACATGCTCTTCACGTGTAACTCCTACAGTGATATGTTGTAGTGTAAGAACAAGAACAGAGCATGAGTTTCCTGGCTCCGGTTATCAGATCATGGGTTCTTCTTTAAAGTTGTTGGTGTGACATTTTACCGAAAGTACTTGATTATTTTCACTTTCTTCATCTTCCATCTCTGTATTTTGGCATATGCTGGATGAGAGATGCTTTGGGAAAGGATGGTTTTAAACTATGTATGAATGCTGGTCCAACACCAGAAATCCCCTTGGGGGCAGTCAGGAACTAAGGGAGCTTTGTCTTCCTTAGGAAGAGGTTGCGTTCTTGGTGCCTGTTAGCGAGTACGAGGTAAATCCTAGCAGACAGGGTGACTTGCCACTTTCTCGTGACTTAGCAAATAGTTGCTGCGTGTGCTTAGCTAGCCTTTGCTAAGAGCACATTCCTTTTTTCTCTGTGAACAGAAGAGCAAATAGGCTTCAGAACTTGCAGACAGTATTCGGATGAAATGGGCGTCAAAGAAGTTTGCAGAATCCGATAAGCGTGTATGTTTTTTTAGTGGACCTTAAACTGGATTTACATATACATTGTGGCTGCATAAGAGGTGGCAGAACTAGCTTGCAAAAACCTGAGGTCAGAATGGCTTCCACACCTGCTGAGTTCTTAAAAAAGAACTGAAAGGGTGCTGCAGGGCAGTTTGCTGAGTCAGCATGGCCTTACAGTTCCTCACCTTACCTTTCTATAAAAAAAGCCAAACTGTTTCGTCGTGGTGTAGTAGTTGTGTTCACCTAGTCTGGTTGTGGTCCAGATCAAAAGTTGCATGTAGATTTTTTCAAAATTGGAATGGAGGAGATGAGTTGAATTTGTATTTTTTCAGCCCCTTTAAAAATAAATTGTAGCCTTTATTTAAATGTGTGCTGCTTTGAATGACTATATAAATAACCTAGGGTTCTAGTTCAGCAACATATAGTGGGGTGTCACCCTTCTGTTTGCTTTTTTGGTAACAGTAAAGGAGGTACCTGTAGTAGTGTGTCTGCTATGGTATGTTACATTCTTAATGTCTAGTAGGAAGAATGCACAGAGGTCTTTTCACCTGAGATGANTAACTGTTGGTAGTTCGTATGCCATGAACTGGTCTCTTTAATGTTAACTGCAACTTTCATTGATTTTCAGATTATATAGCTGGCATGACACTTTTCTCAAAAGTGTGTTTTAGCACATGACTAACAAACCAACTCTGCTAGGAAAAAAAATACAATTAAGTGTGCAAAAAGATTGTATGTTCTGGAACAGTGATTGATATTAACAGACAGTGGAGCAGCGTTTGTGGTCTGATAGATACATTCCTCAGCTAGCGAGGCTGCATAGCAAAGATTGCTCTTGGGAAAAGTCCCTGAATTCTTTGGCTCTTAGACAACAAAGTCACACCAGTGACATGGCATGTTGGAGGATTTGTAAGGGGGAAGGACTTGAGACGAGTTTTGCTTTTGTTTTTTTTAAAATGTTGAGTCACTTGTTGGGAAACAGACTTTGACTGACAAAAGCAATTTTTTTTCCAGTTATCATTATAGTTCCCTAAATGTAATATTTTTAAAGGATATTTGTAAACAAGGAGAGAGAGAATAAAAGACAAAGTTTTATGGATGTCAGAATTTTAAAGTCATAGAAATTGTTTATTCTCCATGCAGTGTAGCGTATGTGATAGCTACCCTTATGAAATCTCGATTTTAATTCTCACATGCTGGAGCCATGGGACTTATACTACTACGTGTAGGATTATACTACTTGCCAGTGGCTTCCACTGAACTGGCATCAGTGCACCCCCTTCTTCTGGAGACTAGGGTGTGGGTGGGCCGGCCGGATTCTTTACATTCAGGTAGTTCCCTGATAGACCTTTAATGAATCTTCTTTTGCAGCTCACCTTTTGTATAGCAAAGTATTCTTGCTAATCGCATACACTAAAACCAAAAGCTAGTATTTGCATAGAATGTGTACCTAAAATAGGTGTGGGGTTTTTGTTTGGCTGGTTTTTTTAGCCATGCTGTCGGTGGAGAGGAACATGATGTCCTGAGAGGCAGGCATCTTTGGAGTGTAAAAATACTAAAGATTAAAATAGCTGAAATGGATGTGTGTTCAGTATTTTTTAATGCCGTACATACAAAATCGACACCTATTTGGTGTCTTACTTTAAGTTCAGATATTTTTTCTAGATGCCAATAAAACATTGGATGTTGTTTTTAATAGTAAAGTGAAACAAGGGAGCAAGCGACAGGTTGTTCAAGTATCTGGAGTTTTATTTGACCGTCCTGTACACACGTGCCTTCATGTAGCTGTCCTTACTTCTCCTCCCATTTCAGTTTCTCCAGAATCACCTTCCTTTTGGTAGCATGGGAAGGTGTTCATTGTAAAGAGTTTGGAAGTCTTGTATTCTATATAGAGTGTAGCTCTGTGTGAATTGACTTAGGAACTGGATGGATTGAGAGGAAGCTTTCTTTAGGAAGTACACAATATTTCGCTTATGCTACCTTGTGTTAAAAGCACAAATTAGTGGTTCAAAGCGGAGATTCAGACTAGAAATAAAGGTGATAAAGCAGCTTGTCCTCATGGTTGGTTGGTGTCTGATGCTTGAGGTACTGATAGGGATGATACTTGTAAGATGTTAAAAAACCAAGAAAATGGTATAGGTCTTTTCGTCCTGTCCTTTGAAACTTTTTATAGTTCAAAGAATCCAGTGAAAATATATTAATCCCACATAGTAATATAATTAACATTTCTTGGGAGCTTCTGTAGCTTGCTATATTTAGATGAAGAAAAGATTATTCTTTGGTATTTTATTAAATTTCAGTGTGTGGCAGATTTGTACACTGCTGTCTGTTTTTTGTTGGGTTTTGATTTTT